>CM039504.1:32525219-32536236 GCA_022432975.1 Begonia masoniana
AGTGCTTTACACAAACCTCGGCAAACTTCATCTCTGCCTCTTCCACTTTCTAATGCCCGTGGGACCACCAATTCACTTGTAGGACAGCATTTTATACCGATGAGAAGAACTTGACTCCCTTAATTTATAAAATAGGGAACCTTGAGTGAGGAGAGACTTGACTACGCTATAATAAATCTCAGGTTGGGTTTTCAGGCCCAATTCCATGGGCACAAATGGAACACTTATCCTATCCCTGCGGGTTGGCGAGGGTGTCGGCAAACCTCTTGATTGATAAGGGATTTCAAACTCGTCTGATTTGGTATTCCGCTTTCACGGTCTCTTGTCTGTTTTCAAGTTCAATGAAAATCAACTTCTTTGTGGTCTGTAAAGTACCGTTACTTTAATTTTTTATTTTTTTTTTTTACAAATTTACAAAATACTTCCTCAAAGGAAAATCTCCTTAAATTGCGTTATCGGCCACAAACTCCAAAAGGCCATCGGGGCAAGTTTAAGGAACATAAGAAAAGGAACAAAAAGAACATCAGGGTGTGTGGTCTCACCAGCGTGTCACAACCAAAGGTTAGTTGAGGGCAAGTCACGGGCGGGGTCAAAGTGGAAGGTTGCAAAAAAAGACATGAATGTTGTTCTCCCTTCACAAACATTGCCCACAAATGGAACCACCTCCAGAACTCTCTACTCTAAACATGCCTTTCTATCTTTCAAACAATGCATCGGGCCCCAACAATGGATAGAAGATTAGATGAAACGCTTAGTTCAACTTTCGAACACCCTAAATCCCAATCTCACTACATGTTACATTTTTATCTTCTAACGTCCCATTAATTGAAAAGTTACTCACCTCTCACTTACCTCATTCCCTTTATGATCCGTTCAAATATTACTTGATAATTATTCCATTCAAAGGGGGGGATGTGAGTTGTGGGTTTTCGCCAACCCTCCTAAAACCTCATCTCCTGCATTGATCATTGTAGAACCGAGTGAATGATTGTTCAACGGCAATCGAGTTAGTGTTGGCACTCCCTTGTGTACTCGCTGGTTCCAGAAAGTATATGCTATACACTTTACACACAAGTGAATGCAAAGTCTTAATATCAAACGTAATAATTATAAGCAAAACTAAGAAGTTACAATCAGAGATTATACAAAAAACAAAAAAAAGTTCTCCAACTGCTCTCGGACTGCTTGCTGCGGCGCTATCTTATTTTGGTTGTGCGGGTGTGGCGCCCATCCTCAATCAGATTGCTGCGCACCAAAATCGGCATTCAGCTAATGCCATTGATCAACACAGAATCGATATTCCCCTGCACCTCCTCTAGGGCGTTGGTTTGTGGTTGGTTGATTTTTCTTGGTAATTGGATTTGTTTGTTTGTCTTTTGGTTTTTCAGTTTTATATTGGTTTTTGTGTGTGTTCTCTCTCTGAACTATTGAGCTCCCCTGGTCGTCCTTCAGGACCATTTGTTTGCTATATTATGTGGGCTGTAAAGGTTTTTTAGATGTTTTAAAAAGGTTAAGGTTTTTTAATATTGATTCCCATAAAGATTACTAACAACTTATAAAAATAACATAAATACTTACAGTTTTTGTTGGAAAGAGTAAGAAGAAGAGAGAGAGCGAACGAGAGACGAGTATAGTCAGAGTACTTTTCAAGCAAAACGATTTTTATGAACTTGAACCACTGTGGAGTGATTTTTGAAATACGGTTTACATCTCCCACAAATAGTTCTGATACCCAACTTTGTTAACCGCCCCAGGATATCGGAACAACCCGCCGGTCCGCCCCTTATCCAAGACGAAAAAAAGGCGAAAAAACATAAAAAAGTCTCATTCGTACATTTGTTAAACTTCACTTTGTAAAACCTAAAATCTACCATAAATGTAAATTTACAGCGGAAATCATTTTATTTAGCCATGGACGTTTAAAACAAACTATAAGTATCGTTTGGGGGGTTTAAATAATTAATAAAAAGCGCAAAGTAATAATTATAAAAAGGCAACAATCGAACAATACAAATAGGGATAAAGTGAATTATTTAGCCATCTTCCCGATCCTTTTCAGAATAGGAAAGGGCCCCACATAACGAGGGTTTAACTTACCCCTCCTTCCAAACCTCGCAATGCCCTTGAACGGGGAAACCTTGAGGTACACCTCATCACCTTCCTCGAACTCTAGCTCTCTCCGTCTAGTGTCGGCATAGCTCTTCTGTCGGCTCTGAGCTACCTCGATACGCTGTCTGATAATGGCAATCTGCTCTACCGTCTGCTGTAGAATCTCTGGACCAATGATGCTGGCCTCGCCAACCTCGTCCCAATATAACGGAGACCTACACTTCCGACCATACAAAGCCTCGTACGGTGCCATACCAATGGTAGCCTGGAAGCTGTTGTTGTACGAGAACTCAATCAGGGGCAAATATCGGCTCCACGAGCCCTGAAACTCCAACACACAAGCTCTGAGCATATCCTCAAGAATCTGATTCGTCCTCTCTGTCTGACCATCAGTCTGAGGATGAAAGGCCGTGCTGAAATTAAGCTGAGTCCCCATAGCCTTATGCAGGCTCTTCCAGAACTTCGATGTGAATCTCGGATCTCTGTCTGAGACAATAGAGACTTGCACGCCATGCAGTCTGACTATCTCCTGCACATAAAGCTCGGCGAGCTGATCCATAGAAGACGCCATCTTCACAGGCAAAAAGTGAGCCGACTTTGTCAATCGGTCCACAATAACCCAAATGCCGTCATGGCCTCTCGTAGTCCTCGGGAGCCCCACAATGAAATCCATTGAGATCTGCTCCCACTTCCACTCCGGAATCGGCAGTGGTAATAGTGTCCCAGCGGGTCTCTGGTGCTCAGCCTTTACCTGCTGACATACTAGGCAGGTCTTAACGTACTTGGCAACCTCCCTCTTCATGTTCGGCCACCAGAATTGCTGTCTCAAATCCCGGTACATCTTGGTACTCCCCGGGTGCACAGAATATGCCGAAGAATGTGACTTGGCCAATATCTCCTTCTTTAGATCCTCGTCACTAGGCACGTACCACCTATGCCTGAACTTCAGAATACCATCCTCTGATAAATGGAAATCTGACGAGTCTCCCAATGTCATGCTCGATCGAAGCTCCATACACTCCGTATCACTCTGCTGAGCCTCGCGTATACGATCAAGAATAGTTGGCCTGAGAGAAATGTTGGCAAGCATATAGGACAACTCTGCCACTATCTCCACGTCGAATCTCTCAATCTCAGACCGCAGCGTAACTGACTCGCTGCTAATGATGGCTGACTCGCAGAAGGCACTCTACTCAATGCATCAGCTACCTTGTTCGCCTTTCCTGGGTGGTACTTGATATCAAAAATTGTAATCGTTGACGAACTCAAGCCATCGCCTCTGTCGCATATTCAGCTCTTTCTGCGTAAATAAGTACTTCAAGCTCTTGTGGTTGGAAAATATCTCGCACTGCTGCCCATATAAATAATGCCTCCATATCTTCAGTGCGAAGACCACAGCTGCTAACTCGAGGTCGTGCGTGGGGTAATTCTGCTCGTACGGCTTCAACTGCCGAGAAGCATAAGAAATAACTCTCCCTTCCTGCATCAATACACAACCGAGTCCCACTCCCGATGCATCACAATAAACACTGTATCTGATACCTTCATCAGGTAATGCCAGTACTGGAGCGGTGGTCAATCTCTGCTTTAACTCCATAAAACTATCATCACAAGCAGCCGACCATGTAAATCTCTCGTTCTTCCGAGTCAATCGTGTAAGAGGAAGTGCGATCCTCGAGAATCCCTCAATAAACTTCCGATAATAACCGGCCAACCCGAGAAATCCACGCACCTCACGCACGTTCTTCGGCTGTGGCCAATCTTTGACCACCTGAATCTTGCTCGGATCCACAGAAACTCCGTCCTGTGATATAATATGGCCAAGGAAGCTCACCCTGTCAAGCCAGAACTCGCACTTCGAAAACTTTGGATACAGATAGTGCTGACATAGGGTCCTTAGAACAATCCTCAAATGCTCCTCGTGTTCTTCCTTCGTTTTAGAGTAGATCAATATGTCGTCGATGAAAACCACCACGAACTTGTCCAGATACTCCTTGAAGACACGGTTCATCAGGTCCATAAACGCTGCAGGGGCATTAGTAAGTCCAAAAGACATGACAAGGAACTCATAATGCCCATACCTCGTTCGGAAGGCTGTCTTCGGTATATCATCCCTACGGACCTTCAGCTGATTGTAACCCGAGCGGAGATCAATCCTGGAAAATACTCGGGCACCCTGTAGCTGATCAAATAAGTCGTCAATCCGGGGCAGTGGATACTTATTCTTCACAGTGAGCTTATTCAGCTCCCTGTAATCAATGCACATCCTGAGGGTCCCGTCTTTCTTCTTGACGAATAGAACAGGCGCACCCCAGGGTGAAACACTGGGTCGAATGAAACCTTTCTCCAATAACTCATCAAGCTGAGTCCTCAACTCTCTCAACTCGGCTGGTGCCAACCGGTATGGGTTCTTAAACCTCGGTGCAGAGTTAGGATAGACGTCAATAGTGAACTCAATCTCCCGGTCCGGTGGTAATCTGGGAAGATCATCAAGAAAGATGCCAGAAAACTCTCTGACTATAGGAATATCGCTCGGCTTCAATCCGCTGAGCAACTGACAATCAAAGACAGAGGCCAAATAAATAGAGCACGCACCTTTGAACTGCTCGTTGACCTCCATAGAATAAGAGATAGGCGAGCTACTCAATCTGCTCATCGCCTGATAAGAAAACTCAGCTTTACCCGGAGGTCGAAAGGTGACAATCCCGGATCGACAGTCGATGGTGGCATAATGCTGTGACAGCCAGTCCATCCCTAAGATAAGATCATAGTGCTCGATGCCCATAACAATAAGGCGGGCATAGAGGGTGCGATCCCCAACCGAGATAATATTGCCCTGAACAATACGACCTGACTGCATACGCTCTCCTGAAGGTAGCATCACACTATACTCGCATTCTGCTAACTCAGACGCAAGTCTCAATCTCGACACACAAGTAGTGGAAATAAAAGAATGTGTAGCCCCCGTGTCTAGTAAAGAGAATACAGGAACACCAGTAACCAAGATAGTACCTGCAATCGCGGCAGGCTGAGCCTCGTCATCAACATCGTCAGGCCCGATCAACGCAAAAACCCTGGGCATAACCCTCCTCTGATCATCGCCTGGTAGATCTCGACCCGGATGCGGGCAATCTCTAACAAAATGGCTGACTCCACCACATCTGTAGCATTTATTAGAGCCAACACGGCACTCGCCACTATGTTCTTTCTGGCACAAGGGGCACCATGGCATCTGAGAAGCCCCTGTATCTGCTTCCCCTTACCCCGATCATTACCTCCCTTGAGAGGTCTCTTCACACCCTGCTGCTGTGGCTGGGGCGGTGCTCTGGGCTGCAAACCTCGGCTCTGCGACTGAGGTCGTATCTCACGGAAGAAGCCCTTAGCTGGCTCCCTCGGCCTAATACAAGTGGCTCTGGCAGCCTCAATATCCAGAGCTCTGGCTGTAATATCAGAATATGGCGCATCAATAATACCTAAGACTACCACGTGCATCCGAATCTCCGGATTAAGTCCCTCCATAAAGTGGTGCACCTTCTCCTCATTATCGCTGACAAGGCGAGGTGCGAATCGTGATAAAGCCTCAAATCTCCGAATATAATCTGCAACTGAACCAGTCTGCTTCAGCTGCATAAACTCGTTCCTCTTGGCCACTCTCACCGTGCGGCTGAAATACTTATCGTAGAATAAAAACTTGAACCGATCCCAAGTCATAACTGATACGTCCGTCGTGGCCATGATCGAATCCCACCAAAAGCGAGCATCCAATGCCAAGTGAAAGGTGGAATAAGCTACCTTGCTCCCGTTACCAACCTCCGCATAACCTAGCATATCCTCCATCACTCGGATCCACTCCTCGGCACGCGTCGGATCCGATGATTGGCCCTCGAACACAGGAGGCCGAAGGCTTTGAAACCTCTGCATACCCTGATTACTGGGGACTACCAACTCCTGAGCCCTCTGATTCTCTCGCTGGTTCTCTCGATTCACTAGGTCTGTAATTTGTTGCGCTTGCCGGTCCATATGCTGAGACTGGCGGTCAATCAACTCCGTAAGTCGATCCATCGCGTCATCTCTAGGATCTCTTCCTCGAACCATATTTATAAAACTCCTATAAAATTCAAACAAGTAATCTCTAAGAAACAAAATCGAATAAAGGTGTAAACAGACTTACAGTTGATGAAGGATGTCCGCGTAGTGGCTGTGCAGTCGAGCAGTCTACAGAATCGATTTTAAAACCCGGGTCTCTGATACCATAAATGTAACGACCCCTCATCCCAGCAAGATATTGTCCGCTCTGGGGATTGGGCCGCAGCCCAATATCCTCCCCTCACGGCTTTGTTTGGCGAGAACTTCCCGGAAGGTCACCCAACCTGGAATTGCTCTCGCCGAAGCACTTTTAACTTCGGAGTTCTTATGGGATCCGTCGCCAATCGTGCTCCAAAACGCGTCTTGCTATGTTGGGAGGGTCTCTTTACATATGTTTCATTTCCACATACTTCCCCAAGCGATGTGGGATTGTGACGACCCCCTTTTTACGACCCGTCATCTTCCGGTTCGCCCGCGCGGACGTACCGCCATCCGGGTTCCGGTTCGTGCAGCCATCGTACCATACTTAGACATCCGGGTCATCACACATATACCCATGGTTCTCATCACTATAATTTAATCAAAATCTAAATTCGCGGGTGTTACACTTTAAGGTTTAAATAGCATCTTGAATCATTGAATTCAGATGTGTATACAAAAAGTTATGAATTTTCAAAGTTTAGCATAAACTGTTAAACAGAATTCGGGGCAGGTTATTGTTCTGATGCTTTTGATCCTTCTTCCAATTTTATCTTGCAAAAATTTTTTAACGGGGTAAAATAGACACTTTAATGGATCCATGAGCTTTGGAATCGAAACATTTGGACACGTATAGAATTAGTTATGGATTTTTAAAGTTGGGTTAATACATTGTGTTATAATCTGAATTTTTGTGAAGGAAGGATTTAATTGGTTATGTTGTGTTTAAAATCACTTGAATTTGGCTCCTTAACTTGAGTTATGTATGATGTCATGTTTTGTAAGTTTTGGATAGATTACTCAAAATGGTCATTGTAATAAGGAAAATTTTGGGATTTGGGATTTAAGGTTTTAAAGTTAGTTTGATTAGTTGTTAGAGTTAGAATAGGTATTCCTTAGATTTAGTTGTATGATTATTAAGTTGTTTTCCCTTTGTTATATTAGGTGAACGTGTTGAGTTGCTGGCACAACAGGAGCGGGTGAGTAGGTTACAAAAATTCAGGTAAGTAGAGGTTGTTTGTGATTGTGCCTTCGGGCCTACACCATGGAACGGTAGAGATTGCTTGATTGTTTGCTTGTTTGTGTTTTGTTTTGTGTCGAGCATATGTGTGACATGCATCATTGTTTTTCCAACTACGAAACACGAGTTTTGAGCATGGTTTTGAACGGTGAACGTGAAACGTGTGGGGATTAGGTAATGTCATCCTTGGAGCTAGACTCGGATGTATGCTAGGAGATTGGGTCGTGCCATCCTTGGAGCTAGACTCGGATGGAAACATATTCTTGGAGCTGGTCTCGAATGTGTGCCTGGTGTCATTCTTGGAGCGAGACTCAGATGGAAAATACATCTTTGGAGCTGGACTCAGATGCATACCAGGATTTTGGGGTAGTGCCATCCTTGGAGCGGGACTCGGATGGAAATACATCCTTGGAGCTGGACTCGGATGTGTTCCTAGGGATTAGGTATGGCCACCCTTGGAGCTAGACTCGGATGTGGCCTCCGATATCGAACTGTTGGGTCAAAATGGGGCTATCCTAGATGATATAGGATGTGCACCTACTTGATCCACCCCGTTAGGTGATATATTAATATTTCGACAACAAAATGAGAACAATAGAGCGAGTAGAAACTGCATGTGATAGGTTGTGTGTGCATTGTATGTGTTTGCATCCATTATTCCCTACTTACTAAGCATTAGGCTTATGTTTTGTGTTCTGTCGTGTAGGTGACGACGATAGTACAGGTGAGAGCTATGAGAAAAGCTAGGATTGGGACGTAGTCGGTGATGTATGTGGTATGCCGGTGCGAATAGTTGTTGGGGCATCTCGACCATGGTCTTCGGGGAGTTATGAGTCATGGGTACTTTTTGGTTATTTTGGTATTTTTGTTATATCTGGTTGGTGTTTTGGAGATTGTTGTATAGATATTGTTTTGTTTGAAACGTTTTGGAGTTTATAAAAATTAGTCGTTATGCTGCTCAATTTTTCGTAAAGTAAACGACGTCAGGTTTTAACAATTTCTCACATTTTTTTTTTGATATTTTGGAGTCGATCTTTTCCAACATGTTTTACACATATTGTACGAACATTTTTCAACTACTTTCGAGGGTTCAAAAAAAAAAATTATCGACAATTATTTTAAAAATTCTTTTTAAACGCGGGATTTGTTTGCAAAGTAACGCACCGAATCGGAGCGGGTTCGGGGGCGTTATAGGTAACCCCTAGAATTGTAAATGAATTGATTAGTTTTTTTATGGATGAGCCTAGTGAAGAATATTACCATTCTTTTCAGGATGCTAAATTTATTAGAAATGGGAAAAGACTTGATTTGCTTAAGAAGATTCAATGAAATCCCAACATTTTTTGGTGTTACGAATCAAAATCGAAGGATTTAAATTTCAAGGCTTGGGTTATTCACCATTTGATATGCCACATGATTTTACCTCGTGATGAACACAAAAATCTTGTGAGCTGTATGAATTTCTATCTAATGGAGAAAATATATAATGAGAAGAGATTCAATTCGGGGTATGTGATTCTGAGTCACATGACTAATTTCTTGAACATTGAACATTTTGGGATTGTTGTCTTGTATGGTGAGCCTGTGAGAAAAGAAAAGTCATGGGATATGTTTGATCATTGTACCTTATGTCAGATGAGAATTGTTGAAGTTCGAGGTGAATAGGTATTTAGGGCAGATCAGGAAGCATCTATCTTATTAGATCCTCATCCTGCATCTACCTCCCAAGATTTTCAGATGGAGAATGCTCCATCTCAGTCATCTCATGTTTGCTACTCTCGTATTGTGTCTGTGTGTGAGAGGTGGAACAATCTTGTTTCAACTATTGAAGAGATGACTAGACAAATTCAAGATATTGTTGTTCCTCAAGCAGTGATACTTGACAAACTTGCAATAATTCAGGAGGTGTGTGAATATAAAGAAGAAACACAAGCTACTGACAATGTCGAGCTTAGGCCTAGGGATGCTTCTGGTGCTCCTCTGTCCTTCGATGTTGCACCTTCAGCCGATGTTTAGATTTTTATATTTTTCCATTTGTTGTACTCATGTAATTGAATCCGTACATTTTTGGATTTGAACTATCTTTATTTTGCTTATACTTATTTTTTTGGTTGTTTAGTTTTACATTTGCTCTACTTTGATAACGTGATGAGATTAGATTATTTGAAAATTTCTGTCTCTGGCTAGATACGGTTGTTGATATGCAAGAGTTACTTATTGATAATGACCATGGGGGAGTGAGAAAACAAAGGAAATTGTATCTATTTTTTTTGTAAAATTATTTTCAAATTCACATGTTTCCGAGAAATTTGTAGTATTACAAAATGTACTATTACAATGTGTACAAAAATGTGTACTCAAGTCCTAGTTACTTAAAATTGTCATCAATGACGAGCTGGACTAGACATAGAAGAATCAAGGATTTAACACAAAAATGCAAGAAATTCGCATCTAAGAAGGGTTAGGTTGAGAGGAGAGAGGGGTTTTGGCACACGAAGGAATGATAGGACTTCCTTTTTCTTACATAGTCTCATGCGACGAGAGCCTGCAATTTAAGAGCGGGATACTCTGCTGGAACCTCTTCCAGATTTGGATTCCAAGAAAGGGGACACAAAATGGAATGGAGGAAAGAAGTGAAGAAGATGGAATGGAGGAAATCACAACATAACAACGAATTCGTCACCTACAAAACTCGAACAAAACAAGTTCAAAAATTACGAAAATAGTAATAGTAAGATTCAAATCTCTAACTATTGATATTTTAAGTTTTAATTTGTTAAAAAAATATTAAACTGCAAATTGTCACTGGTCCTAAACGATAGGGTCTAAATTGCTATTTTCCCTTAAAAAGACGTAGCTATACCAAATTATGCTTAAGTCCCCTTCGTGTGTTGCTTTGATAATGCATAAGAGTATTTGTAGTTTCTTTATAATGTTTGGTAATTGAAAATTTTACGGTTCCTTTTTAGTTCACACTAGATTTGAAGAGTAATAAAAGTATAATTTGTAATTTCTTTTCTTATAGTTGTCATTTATTTTTAAAAATTAATCATAATTTTTTTTTAGACAAAGTACACTCAATTTTGATTTGAACAAAATTAGTTTCAAACTTTAAAATTTTTCAACTGAATCTTAAAATTGTCTACTATCCCTTAATAGTTTGTGCTTATTTAAACTACTCATGCCTTACCATGCCAATTACATGTCATTCTTTTTCCGTGTTTTTCATACAAACATATGCATGACATACGAAAACATACAACGCATAAATCCTACCGGTTTGTGATGTGGCCCCGAAGGACCACATCCTCTAGTTACCTGGCTCTTGAAAAGCTTGGGTTCAAACTACTTCAGGTTTTTTTTGCGCAACCCTAAAACCGTAGACAGAGTATTAGTTTACTTGCTAACTTCTTCTAAACTATCCAGAGTATTCTAAGGAACTAGTTGGAAGCTCGTTCCTCGAGCTTCCCGATTCATCACAAACCCAAACTCAGCTCTCACTCACGCATTCAAAACACTTCCATTCTACCGCAAACCAATCATCACATGTATATTCCTATATTCATGCACCCTAATCCTCAGCAAGAAGAAATCAGGAAGAAC
>CM039504.1:32536336-32556530 GCA_022432975.1 Begonia masoniana
CTTTTTTACAATTTCATAAAACTATTGTTCACCATTCAATCATCCCTATATACTTCCACATTCTTCCTGGTACTTAGTAAGGGGCGTAGCGATCTTTGAAAATCCTTCAATGAACTTTCTGTAATACCCTGCAAGTCCAAGGAAACTTCTGATATCCGTAGCATTCTTCGGTTGGGGCCATCCCTTAACTGCTTGAACCTTAGCTGGATCCACAGTTATACCATCTCCAGAGATGACATGTCCTAAAAAGTAAACCTGGTCCAACCAAAATTCACACTTGGAAAATTTGGCATAAAGTTGGTGCCTTCTCAATACTTCTAACACTAAACTCAAATGTTTTGCATGCTCATCCTTAGTGCTAGAATAGATTAGGATGTCATCTATGAATACAATAACAAACTTGTCCAAATACTCGTGAAACACCCTATTCATGAGATCCATGAAGGCTGCTGGTGCGTTTGTCAAACTAAAAGACATAACCAAAAACTCATAATGTCCATATCTTGTGCGAAAGGCAGTCTTTGGGATATCTTCAGATTTAACCTTCAACTGGTAATAACCAGACCTAAGGTCAATCTTAGAGAAAACCCTTGCACCCCTAAGTTGGTCAAATAAGTCATCAATCCTCGGCAAAGGGTATTTGTTTTTGACAGTTAACTTATTCAATTGTCTATAATCAATGCACATACGCATTGATCCATCTTTCTTTTTGACAAAAGAACAGGTGCTCCCCATGGTGAAAAGCTAGGGCGTATGAACCCCTTCTCCAACAAATCCTCCAACTGTTTCTTCAATTCTTTAAGTTCTGTTGGTGCTAGTCTATATGGATTTTTGGACACAGGCTCGGCACCGGGGTAAACATCTACCACAAATTCAATTTCCCTATCTGGTGGCAAGCCGGGAAGGTCATCTAGGAATACTTCAGGGAAGTCCTGGACAACTAAGACATTTTTGGGACTTGATTTTTCTACTAGTTGTGTGTCTAAAACACTGGCCAAAAAGCACAAATACTCTTTGCATGGGGAGGGTCTACAATTGACAGAAGTCATTACAGTCATTTCCTTACTCTTCTTCAGAGCTTGGAAAGTATGGTTTAAACCTCCAGGGGGTTGAAAACTAACAATTCCAGTCCTACAATCTATTGTGACATAATGCTTAAAAAACCAATCCATCCCTAAGATCACATCGAATCCCAGTATGTCAATAATAATGAGATCGGCAGGCAAATTCATATTTCCTATTAATACAATGCTATCAGGCATCACTTGGTTAGAGTGCATGCGCTCACCAGAGGGTAATGCTACGTTAAACACAAGCTCAGAAGGAGTAAACCGTACATCTAACTTATCAGCAAAAGTAGAGGCTACAAAAGAATGTGTTGCACCCGAATCTATCAAAGTAAAAGCAGGGATAGAGTTAACCAATACAGTACCTAATACCACAGCAGGCTGGTCCTCATCACCTGACTCCATCATGGAGAATATTCTTGGCTTAACCTTGGCAGGTCCGCCCTTCAGGGCTGGGCAGTCCCTGATGATATGGCCGACTTTATTGCAGTTAAAGCAACGGGTGATTCTAGGCTTTGGGCAATCCCTGAACGAGTGTCCAACCTCTTCGCAGTTAAAACACTTATTTGTTCCAAATCTGCACTCGCCCGGGTGGTTCTTCGAACACTTTGGGCATTGAGGAAACATCTTAGTGTCTGGTACTTTCTTTCCCATTCCTTGACTATACTGGCCCTCACTTGGCCTCTTCACTTGTAACACCCGACATTTCGGCCAGGTGATTTTCTGACCATTTTCATCGTCACCCTCTTATTTAACCTTTATGATTTAAATTTAATGTTAAGATAAAATTATTACAAGTTGAGTAAAACTAGGTTGGGTGGCAGTTTTGTAATTAAAATTGATGGATTAGGTATAAATAGGAAATGGAAACCTTAAACCTCATTTATTACCACTGTAGCCGACATTCCCTCTCGGCGATTCCTTCTTTCCCAAGTTCTTGCTCTCGGCTACCAGAACTTCCCTTACCGACGGCTGGTTTCGAGCTTGCTCTTCTCTGCAAATCCACACCCGATGTATGAAATGGACAATGTGGTCATTCATTAGTAATTAGAGCTCTGTTTTCAGCTCGGCACTGAGTTCGGATTTTTTTTAGCAGTGGCCGAGTAGTTTAAGACTTTTTAAAATCTGAGAGTAGAAATGTCATCCCGAATCGATTCTGAACATTTCAAAGTAACCAACTCGGAATTTAATCAATGGTAAAACCTGTCCACCTAGTTTCGGATTTCAGACTGCAGTGTGTCAAACAGAGGAATCGGAATGACTTTAGCTATTAGATCCTAGGATGGTTTATGTTTAGGACTATTAGGACTTTGTTTTAACTACTGTAATGTACATGTTTTAGGTGAAGAAGTTTAAAGGAAAGAAGCTCGGATTGCTAAGGAATCCAGGTAAGTGAATGTGTTAAGATTTCCGGCCACTAGGGCCCTACACCGCAAGGGTATTAGGAAATCACTGAGATGTTAGCTTATTGACTATGATTTGTTATTTCCATGATATGAAGAAGTTGTGTAAGTAAATGTAAAGTTACAGGATGCTTTACTTGTCCTCATGATATGACTTCTCTCTATGAACTTTATGTCTATGCACTGTGTCCCTGTTATGATTAAGTTGAGAATATGAAAAGCAAATGTAACCAAGATTAAGTGCAGAGCGGGGAAAGACTATGTTATGTATGACTCGCGAATTCTCCCACTGGTGGAGGCCGAGTTAATGATATGTATGACTCGCGAAATCTCCCACTGGTGGAGGCCGAGTTAATGATATGTACGACTCGCGAAATCTCCCACTGGTGGAGGCCGAGTTAATGATATGTATGGCTCGCGAATTCTCCCACTGGGGAGGCCGAGTGATGTATCATGATTGCCGCGATAGGCAAATGATTATGTATGTCTGCCGCGATAGGCAAATGACTATGTACCCCTGTCTTCCTCCCTCGTCTCCTGCCTTAATACATGTCATGTAAATGATAAAGATGAACACGAATGATGAATGGTTTATGAACTTATGTCTCTTTAAATTGTGTACTCATGTATATCTGTCAGCATGCATTCCTTACTAAGCATTAGGCTTATAGTTAAACCTTATGGTGTAGGTGAAGAAGGTTCAGGTGAGGATGTTATGTGCAAAGAGGATGCTTAAGGCTGGTTGCTGGAGGATGCTCAAGGTGACAGTGTGGGACTGGAGAGGCGATTTATGATCCCTGGTTAAGACTCTTATGTTACAGTATGTTAAAGAATATGGTAGTTTAAGTAGGATGAGATTATTTTAAAACGTTGAGCTTTGAAACTGTCTAGTGGATCACTGAGTCAGGGAATGATTATATAGATTTATAAATGGTCTGTTGCTTAAGTCTTCCGCTATATGCATTTTGAATGAGTTGTGTTTTCTTTCTGTTGGAAGGAGTCATTTGATGATTTAGAGTTCCCTACCGTAAGACGGAAGCTGGAAGAGGTAGTCTTCCGGCTGACGTCATCGGCAGATGCCGAAGGTTAATTGTTTGATGGTTTAGTCTTCCGGTTGACGTCATCGGCAGATGCCGAGAGTTAATTGTTTGATGGTTTAGTCTTCCGGCTGACGTTATCGGCAGATGCCAAAGGGTAGTTGTTTGTTGATTTAGTCTTCCGGCTGACGTCATCGGCAGATGCCGAAGGATAGTCGTATGATAGTTTAGTCTTTCGGATGACATCACCGGAAGATGTAAAATGTGTTTTGTCGTTTAGCGACCGGAAGATGTAAAATGTGTTTTGTCGTTTAGCGACCGGAAGATGTAAAATGTGTTTTTGTCATTTAGTGACCGGACGATGTTTTAATTTAGCACGCGAGGCCCACGTGCCCACCGGAAGATGTCTCCTTTTAGGTAATGTTAAGCGAGTCACGCGTAATGCACGTGATGACCGGACGACTAAGTTTCTGAGGGTTGTCAACGCATGCAACCCATGCAAACCCGAGTGGTATTTTGTTAAGAGAATTGAGGGCACATCCTCTTTTCCCGAAATTGTCAAGAAGCCAATGACCGAGTCTAGTCGCTCGACTCTGTGAAAGTTGAGCCGACGAGGCGTGGGAAGTCGGGCACGAGAGAGTTCGTCTTCCTTAATGGTTCTGCGTCTCTATTACCAGTTAGAAAAAAAAATATATATATGTAGAATGTGAAAGTCTGTTGAGAGATAGTAAGTGAATGTAATAATAGTAAAAGTCAAGCAAACGATTAATGAAAGGATATGAACACGTGACGGCTCCTGACCGGGGTCGTTACATCACTCCTCTCTGTTGTTGGGGTTGAACAAACTTTCGTGGGGCTTCCTTCGGCCCTGAACATTTCATCTCGGCCTCCTCCACCTCCAAGGCTGTGGACACAACTTCACTAAAAGGCAAACCTCTAAAACCTGAATACTTGACCCCTCTGTACACCTCTGGCTTCAGTCCATTCATAAATTGAAACACCTTATCCTCGTTTCTGTGAATAAAGTGTCCAGCGAATCTGGAAAGAGACTCAAATTGTCTAACATACTCAGCCACAGACCCTGTCTGCTTCAAGTTCATGAGCTCCACCTTCTTCGCGGCCTGAACCGTGCTGTTAAAATATTTCTCAAAGGTGTCCTTAAACTGAGACCAAGTCATAGCCAAAATATCAGTGGTGGTCTCAATTGTCTCCCACCAAAGCTGGGCGTCTCCAGCAAAATGAAACGTTGCCAGGGTGACCTTATCTCCTTCTCCAACGTTGGCACATTGAAGCATGCTTTCAATCTTCCTCAACCATTCTTCAGCAACAATCGGGTTAGATGATCTTCCATCAAATGTGGGTGGTTGAAGCCTGCGAAATCGGTCCCTTGAATGCTCATTGCCATGGCCCGAGTTGGCACTTCCTTGTGCTTCTCGGTTCAATAACACTCTTAATTGGTCGGACTGTTGTCGCACTATGTCAGTCTGCTAACGCACCAAATCTGTCAGCTGCCTAATCACACTAGGCTCCTCTTCACCTCTTACATTTGGCATTTCTCTAGGCACTCTAGGTCTTCCTGGGCGTCTAGCCATTATACTGGATTCCTGTGTAAGGTTAATTACTTTCATAAACATCTAATTACTAAGGCTAACATAAACACTTACAGTCGTTGGAGTACTTCCATGCAACGATTGGCACTGATGAGTAATCTTTTGAACGGTTTAACTGAATGTCTCTGATACCAAACTGTAACACCCCGAGTTTACTGAACCCGGTTTGTTACTCATAACCCGAATATTACTAAGAAAACTTGGACCAAATTTAAAACTTCGTACAAAAATTCAAAATTTGGACATTTGATAAAACAAGTAAACTTGCAGCGGAAATCGTTTAAACAAAAATAAAATTAACCAAAAACCATATAAAAAAAACGTTGGAAATGTTGAGAAACAATCGATTAAGAAGCAAAGGTTTAACCCATGAAAATACTTTGAGGGTTGGAAAAGTCAAACTCGTCGTCCGCTGAACAAGGTCAACGAAGGGGGAAGGCTATTTGAAGACTTCATCCGGTCGCTAAACGACAAAACATAAAATTTGGTCATCCGGTCAGTCTAACAGGGACATCCACCGGTCACTAAACGACAAAATATAAATCTGGTCATCCGGTCAGTCTAACAGGGACATCCACCGGTCACTAAACGACAAAATATAAATCTGGTCATCCGGTCAGTCTAACAGGGACATCCACCGGTGACGTCAGCCGGATGATCTCCTCATCCGAATGACTTAACCCTTATTATCTGACGAGCAAAAGCTCGACATCACCGGACGACTAAAACACTCGACATCATCTGATAGCTTTATTAAAATCACATTCCGATAGAAGACAGACACAACTCTAACTACAGAAAGAAATTTTCTTGCCTCTCCAAGACCTTTCAAAAACGATTCAAACCATTTCATTAATCAAATCCAGTAAAACCAACACTTAAAACTCAACAGGTTACTAGAATCAATAATATTCAAATTGTATTCGAAATGCTAAAATCTCTACTGTCATGAAAACTCGACCTACTCAGACTAGATCATTATCAACTAAACCTCAACACCTGCTGACACCAGTTAGCCTGCCTCATCAGTTTACCAAGCCGAGACATGGATGTGCTCCTCCAACCACACCTAATCATCTGTGTACTCAGGAAATTCACCTGTGGTACCTCAACACCTACATCACAAAACTCATCTATTAGCCTAATGCTAAGTAAGTAAAGCAATAATGAAATGATATGCTGAAACAAAATCCTAAATATGCAGTTTCTACTTTCTCATCTCGGTTGTACTTCGTTTGTTTACTGATGAGATCCCATGATTCCCTTGGGAGTGGGATCAGTTCTCCCAATGTCTACATCCTCTTCATTAATTAAGGGGCGGATGAGGTCCCTTAATAACTGTTCAGATCCCTCAATTCCCTTGGGAGTGGGATCAGTTCTCCCAATGTTATAAATCCTCTTCATCAGTTAAGGGGTGGATTAGTTCCCTTAACCGCCAATGCCCGTCAATCTGAACTTGCCTCTCCACATGATACATAAAAATTCATTTTCGTTTTCTTTCAAATTTATGATGCATGACATACAGAAATACTCAAACATGCAAAAACCTACTGTTTTGTGATGTAGGCCCGAGGGCACACACAATACTTTACTTACCTGGTCTCCTGGAAATCGCTCGGCTATAGGCTACTCCAGAAATCTGCTCACCTAGAACCATCGACAGATTATAGATTAGATCTCCACTAGACTTTATCTAACTACCCTGAAGTCTAAGGAAGCCGGTTTGGGGCTCTACTGATTAAACATTCCCGATACATCAATAAACCCCAAACCCAAATCTCTCACTCGCAGCCTTTCGAAAACACATACATTGCAATCCTTCAGCTACCTAAGCACTAGAACAGCAAGTAATTTAATCAAAACTCACCTTGGTTGGGGAAAATCGGAAGGGAATTGCCTAGAGGATGTCCGCCGAGCTGAGAGGTAAGTGTAATAAAATAGTGGCGGCTAAACCTCACTAAACCTTTCCTTAAATACGTTATCCACAATATAAATTCGCAATTACCATATTGCGCCTGCCTAGTCACTTAATAACCTAATCAACATTTCACTCAATTTTAAACCATAAGATTATATACCTCCGTTTAATAACTTATTTTGATTTATATTGAAACCGGGTGTTACAGCCTTAGTTGCCTGCACCGAAGTGCCTTACTCTGACAAATTGTTATCACCCTCACACCCAAACACACAATGACAAACCATGTGACAACACAGATCTAGCGTACTCTACATCATGATGCATGCTTCAAAGAAATGCAATGTCACAACACACCACAACTCAACACAACACGATGCAAAACCATAACACAACGCAACACGACGCAAAACAATAACAAATAGCCCTACCGTTCTATGATGTAGGCCCGAATGGCGAAAGAACATTACCCTCTACTTACCTGATGGCTCAGCTATTGCTTGCATACTTCTACCGATCGAATCACTCGTCCGACGACCTAAAATAACAAAACTTAGCTTTATAAGTTACCACTTAAATCTAAGAATTTCTTAAACCTAAAACTAACCAACAACTAAAACACATTTCACACTAAAGCACTTAAACTCGGTTTTTTGCACAATTTTGACCGTTGAACTTCAAACGGTCATAACTCCCTCGTTTTTCAACGGATTTCGATGTGCCACCCCAATTCGGAAACCTCTACACGTCTACTATCCATTGAAACACTCAAGTCAATTAAAAAAACACCCTAGCCAATCCGAAAATACCTCAACAGCATCGGCCCGTCAAGTGTTCCTAAACCGATTTTTGTGCAACACTCCTCAAATCTTCAATCTATCACTCAAACAACCTAATCTATTCATTCAACAACTAAACCAACCAATTTGGAAAGAAAACAACCAATTGAAAGCTAAAATTCGGAATCCTTCACCTAGGGTTTTCAAACCCTCACAAAACTCAACCAAAACACTTCAAAACTCCAACAAACTTCATCTCAAGTTATGGAAACCAAAACCCATGTAAGTTTACCTTGAAATCACCTTGAAAGATTGGAGAAAAGAGAGGGAGAGCCGTCGGCTATGGAGGAGGAAATGAGAGAACCGAATGAAGAAGAAGAAGAACTAACCTAATTTAAACCAAACATTCCTTTACTTTTAATTTCCCTCCTCCATTCTTCCTTAAATTAAATTTTAACCCCACCTTTTCCCTTCATGAAAAGCCAACGTGAAACACTCCTAAAATCCTCACCATTTCATTAGCTTTTTACTACATTTTGATTGATTAACAAAGTGTGACTTTTCAAACCCAAAGCTTCCACCAATCACAATTTAGTTTGACTTGTCAAACTCTCCACTTCTCCTTTCACTTCTAATACCCTTCTATGTACACTAATCTTAAATAATTGAACCCTCATGCTTGACCTAGACTAGGGTCACACACGTTCTGGGAAAATTCCGGGTGTTACAAATCACATCCTTGGTTAGGCATCGCACGGTAATAAACTCCTAAATCTCCAATTTGAACAACCCAACTGCATTAATATGCACAAACAAATTGACATATACGTTGGCTTCCACTTAATCATCCATAAATTTAACTTCCTCACCCTTCCGACTTGGCCTTATACTCGGGCTTCCTCGATTAAAGCTTAATTTAAGTCTTCGACTTCCTAATGAAGCAAACTTCAAAGTTTCTTCCATTAAAGTCTTTCTTTAGCTATTCCTTTAGATAGTAACTATATCTCAGCTTCTTAACATCAGCTAGATCGAATACCGTCTAAAAATTTCTTCCAACTCCTGGGCTGCAACCCGAACTTCTTCACAATATCATCGACCCAGTCCATGGTCGGAATGCACGTTAACTCAAATTTCTACACTTCTTCAGTATTAATCCCTCATAACTATTTCATCGACAGTATCCAAGTTGTATACTTCCCTGGGCACCTCACCGACTTTGATCACGATTCCTATGTGGATTTCCCAATTAAAACTCCGATCTCTATATTTCGCAAGCTAGCTTTTCGAAATTACTTCATGGTCTCAACAAGTTCAACTGGGAGTTAAGTCGTTGTTCCCTTAAGTTCTTG
Source organism: Begonia masoniana (assembly GCA_022432975.1). Lineage (NCBI taxonomy): Eukaryota > Viridiplantae > Streptophyta > Magnoliopsida > Cucurbitales > Begoniaceae > Begonia > Begonia masoniana. Next base: position 32,545,500 of record CM039504.1, read on the forward strand.
GCTCCCTTATAAGTAAGACCCTTAAACATCACATTTCATTCTAAGCTACAATGACGAGCTCCCTCGTTATTTCATTAACTGAATTCTCATAAAATTCACCTTACACCCCGTTCATCTTACTCCATCTTTATAAACTCCAAGTGCAGTCAAGTCCCTAAATTTCACCATCGGTACGCTCTAAATCATTCATTCCAACCTTAAGTCATTTGCGTATTTGTCGGTCTCGACTTGTTGAATACGAGTCGAACCTCTAGAACTTTTCTAACTTAGCCCCACTTCTAACTTTACTTAGATGGTTTATGTGAAAATTCTTTGTTCTCCCCATTCTGATAATCCACAAATTCTTCGAATCATTGGGCACAAAACACTGGGCTAAACTTCAAATTTCAATCCTTCATTTAACCTATCAATCTCCTGCACCTATCTCTAATATCGCATAAGAATTTCTTCGAAGTCATTAGATGGTTTACCCTTCTTCGTTCCTCCTAGTCGAGTTCTAATATACTACTTGGCTCCCGTGCAACAATTCATCCCACAGTCTTCTTGTTTGTAAACTTGTTGTAGATAAATTCACTTCTTTACTCCAATCTCCTCAAATTTCCAAATCTTACCCTTTTACTTTTCCGACAATTTAGAACATCTCCTCATTAAAACCAGTCTTCCTAGTTCTTCGAACATTGATGTCCCTACTTTCATCCCGGTGGTAAGCCTCACATCCATGGCCCTCAACTTAAGCCGTACCAACTAGAGACTCACTCTAGTTGAGTCGTCATCCCTTCTCTAGTCATACTAGTCATCTTAAACTCGAAGCACGACTTCCAATTTAGAGTGCTAAACTTTTTCTCTCGATTGTTATTGTATTTGGGTTCTTAAGTTTCTCGTAGCTCTCATGCCTATGCTTTGTAACCTTTAATCGAACAATACCCAAATGCCTGACGTGTCTACAAATCATCGATCGCACTTAACTTCTCTAAGTCTCCCCTTTATTGTATTTCGATCGAAATTTTTTCGCGAAATGGGCAATCGTTCGCTACCGACTAATCTCTTCAGATGATGCACATCCCTTGGAGATTGGCCAATTCTGTTCCTCGAATATTACCTTTCATATAATCCTTGATTCTCTATTTTCTTGAGATTTGTTAACTTTCCAACTCCTAGTAAATTCTCATTTCTTCTCCATCGACGTTGGTCGGTACGAACACCCCTACATAATCGCTTAGATCACACACCTACAATGCTGCATCGTTCCATCACCCTTTTACAATCTACTTAACTAAACTTTGGAGTGCTACCTTTGTCTAGATACTCCCAATTTTTGGCAAATCTAAGATACTCGAATGTCTGCTATATTTTCTTATTTTGTAACACCTGGGATTTTTTTCCTTTTAAAAAAAATCCCAGGTGTTACAATCCACCCTTCTTACAAAAATTTTGTCCTCAAAATTTATGGCCTTGTTAGTTCTCAATTTACTCACTCTAAGCTCATCTCCTAACTTTGTGCGTTGACACAGTAAATCCCCACTACATTACCATCTTAAACTCATCTGGTACTACATCTCCAAAATCTTTAACTTCACCTTACTCAGCACTCCCTAGCTCTAATACTCATACACCCACGCCTATTGACATGAACTGGTTCAGTTATCACGAGGACTCTTAAATCCCTCTAACTTAGTTCTAACCCTCCACTTCTCATCATGCTAAGTTCACTTAGTCACTTAATTGTCTAATCCAATGTTCATCACACACTTACATTACGACCTCAAATCTCAAAAAAAATCTCCAAAGATTTTGGAGATGTAGTACCAGATGAGTTTAAGATGGTAATGTAGTGGGGATTTACTGTGTCAACGCACAAAGTTAGGAGATGAGCTTAGAGTGAGTAAATTGAGAACTAACAAGGCCATAAATTTTGAAGACAAAATTTTTGTAAGAAGGGTGGATTGTAACACCTGGGATTTTTTTTAAAAGGAAAAAAAAAAAATTGGAGAGAAAATAAAAGAATAATAAAATAGGTTGTTTTAATTGATTTAAAAGAAAAGTTAATGGTTTCTTAAATTAGGTGTGAGCTTTGTGGAAAGCTAGGGTGAGGACGCAGTCGTTAGTGCATGTTGTATGCCGGTGCGGGCAGTTGTCGGGGCGTCTCGACCAGGGTCTTCGGAAAGACGTGGGTGGAACATTATTTTTGGGGTCATGTATAATGTACATTTATTTTGGTGGTTTGTAGGTTGTCTTTTGGTTGATGTTGTTTTTTAGAGTTATTGCATAGCTATTTGTATTTGGAGATTTCACATGCTGTATGCTGGATAGTTGATTAGGAGTATTCTGGATTGGTTGGGAATTGATTTTATGCAGGTATTTAGCATTTTGGAGGCGCCATTTTCAGCCGTTACTTTGCCGAAATTTTGGAAAGGACGCCGTGGTGCTTAAAGGTTAGAATTAAGAGGATTTAGTGAGTCTATGCAGCTAGGTATGATCTAAAATAGTACCGGGAGATTTAGATTTAAATTCTGCTGTGTTTGATTCTATTTAAATTATTGGGGTTAACGTGAGCCAAGTAGCGCTCCGAGCCAGGGTGGGTTCGGGGGCGTTACATATTTATTTATTCACACTAACGGTATCTTGGCAATCTAGCATATCCTTTAGTAAATCTTACATCTAAGCTTCAAATCTTCCTTTCATTGATCATACTCTAAGATCCTCAGAATTTGTCAATTAGGGTCCCGTTTCTTTCTATTTAAACCCTTTATCTCGTAAATTTGTATCCTCCTGTGGTAACTCAATTCTAAGTATACAACTTCCTGTGGTTAAGCCAAGTTAATCCTACTAATGCATAACTCTTTTTCTATAAGGTCTATATCATCCTGTATTTAACCTACTGCCTTCTCGTCAAGGTTCACCTAAGAACCCTTTCCTACCCACCTTCTACCATTCTCTTACCTCTCTATTCTCAAGCCTACTTTTATCTATCGTACATATATGGTCATTAAGCCATCACTCCAACTACCCCTTCTTATTCTATTGTTCTTCGCTTCTCTAACAGGAAAGATAAAACATTACCTGAAGCAGCTGATGGCTGTGCAGTTTCCTCGTCTTTGATCGGGGCGATTACCCTCGGTGCGACTCTCTCCCGATTGATAGCCATTCTTGTACAATTATGGGTGTAGTGGCCTACCTCCCCACATCTAAAGCATTGGTCCGTACCCAACCTACAGGCACCATAATGTTTCTTCTGACAACCAGGACAACAAGGTCTTTGGGAAGTTTCTTGTGCCTGTTTTCCTTTACCATGGCCATTCCTCCTCTCGTACGGCCTTTTAACACCTCTTTGTTGCTTTTCCTCTACTGGGTGTGGTTGAAACTCTATGAGGAACCTATCTATACCGTGGTTACTGGGAGCAATCACCACTTGGGTTCTAGGGCCCTCTCGGTCTATCAATGCTTTGAGCTGGCGAGATTGTCTATCTATATGGATTGCTTGTCGGTCTAGATGTCGAGCTTGCTGGACAATGAACTTTGATACCAACTGTAGTGACGACCCCGACCCCGCGTCGATCCTGCCACGACCTGTGCTGTGCTTGCATACATACCTACGTGTGACTTACCCTTGCCCGTTCTCACTTAAATTTTTTTTTCCTTTTCTTTCATTGCATTTTTCGTTTCCTTTCCTTTTCATTTGTTTAATCATTAGAGAACGGACTCGGGCTTTCAATCCATATCTAGACATTTAGGCTCTAGCTTAACCTTAAAGTTCATCAACGTTTAAATCACTAAAACGAGGTTAAAACCATTTGTCGGAACAAGGTTGACTCACTTTTTGGTTCCTTAAAGTCCTCTAAAATCTTGGGGATCGCTCGTAAAATACGTTTAAAAAGTATCGTAAAAGGTCGGGTTAAAACGTGTTTTGAAAAGTCAATTTTTGAAAAAATCACATTAGGGCCAAGTGTGGCGCTCCCCGATCGATCGGCATAAAGGCCGATCGATCGGGCCCGCTCTTGATTCCCGACTAAAAACAACCATAGACGCCGATCGATCGCCCCTGGCGCGATCGATTGGGCCCGCTCTGGATTCCCGACTAAAAACGACCATAGACGCCGATCGATCGCCCCTCAGGCGCGATCGATCGGGCGGGCACATCCTGGGCGCGCGCATAGCACTCCCAGCGCGTGTTCCCCGCGCGCGCGCACACGGCCAGCGCGCCTCCAGCGCCCAGCCAGCGCGCCACCCGCGCCCTTTTTGCCCCTTTTTCTACCACTTTGCCGTTTTTCTTCAAATTTTTCACTTATTACATACTTCAAATTTGTAACGACCCTTAAGCTATTCTCTTAAATTTCCGTAAAAAATTTTGATTTCTTTTATCCTTAATTACTCATGACATTTGAGCGGAATTTAAATCATAAAGTAAATCTTCTAAATCATTCGAAAATTTATTTGTTGAGATCACTTAAACAAACTTAAACAATTTATTAATTCAATTAAAACTTAATTAAAGAAATCGGCAAATAGAAACAAGGCCATCGAAACAGAGGAGGGGCAGGAAAGGCAATTCTGCCTGAAAAGCACAGGCGACCGAACGCATGAAGACTTGCGTTCGGGCGCCCCTCACACAGCCGCCCGAACGCTCATCTTCAAGCGTTCGGTCGGTTCACGTTCTGTTTCCAAAACGTGAAATCCGACCCTCAAACCGATCGTACGCCACTCCTCCCGTGTACGTTCGCCGAACCCTCTGGAAAACCAGAGAGTTCTGCGATCCAACTCCTTTCTTTCAGCGACCCGTCGCCTCCCTCCTTTTCTCCTTTTCCCCTGTTTCCTTCGTTCCTCACTCCCTGAACTTCACACTACACACTCACAACTCAACACACTGCATTCGTCTCTTTTCTCATTCCTTCATCGCATTCTTTTACATACCTTTAACAAACACACGTCTACACATATACGTCGCACATACTATCATCCACCCATTTCCCGACTCAAATACAATCTATTTCGTAAAAACGAACCGCGTGGTTCCGTTTAAAAGTTTAACATATCCTCCTGTTTTTTTTTTTAAATCAATAAAACATTACAAAATACATTCGATTTCTCAAAATACTTTCTGTTAACTATCCGGATCCCAACATCCTATAACGTTCTAACAATTTCTATCCAAAATAATCCAAATACCTATGTACGTCCCCACGGGTCAAAATCGCGCCCCGACTGCCAGCGCACTCCCACGGGCCTCCTCCTTCAATCTGCTCATACTTCAGGCGGAGGGACGTCTTCCTCACCTGTCTCAATGTCTCCTACACCATAGAATTAAACACGTGAGCTAGAGGCTCAGTAAATCTAAGTGAATGCAAATGTATGCTATGCTATGCTATGTTCTTTTGAAACTCTGCATTCTTTTATTTCTTTGTTTCTTTGTTTCTGTGTCTATGTGTCACCCGGGGCTTCACTCTCGTTAGATAGGAGCGGCACATCCCGCGATTGAATAGCCCCTCGGATCTAACACGGGGGGAAAGCATGCTTCCTTCGACAGCCATGCCTGAACCACCGCACCCGGCGTGATTATCTCTGTTGTTCAATTACGTACTTTGTTTACCCTTTTTCTATGTAAAACACTTTGAAATTCATTTTGCATGCATGCTTAGAAAACAATGCATGAACATGCTCGATGCAATAACGATAACGATACAATGAAAAATAAAGCATTAACAATCAATGAACACTACAATTAATAACCTAACCGAATGTAAACTAGCTACCCGTTCTAATCTACCCAAATACATCTCCAATATCCTCATTCAACTCAATTCATATGGTGTAGGCCTAGACGGCCAAACAAGTCACAGAGACTTACCTCGCGTCCTTAGCAAATGAATTTAGCTTGACGAATCTCTTTTTGTACTTGAAACCTAAAGCATATCAACTAAGAAATCAATATCTCCAATTGAAACATCTCAAAGCAATTAGTTTTAAAACCGAACATCAACAATTCCAAGCCATCTAATCCAACAAGAACATAAACATGTATGGCACTTTAAATGAAGCATTTCAAACCAGCACAAGCAAATCAGTTGACTTAAATCACAAAAACTAAGATTCTAGCTCGAAACATGAACCAATTTCAAAAAATTATAACTTCATCTACAAATGTCGAAACGGCTTGATTCCAAAGGCCATGGCTTCCTTAAAGTGTCCAATTTATCCCATAAAACATTTGTGCAAGATAAAATCGGGAAGAGGGTCAAAATTCATCGGAACAGTGACCTGCCCGGAATTTCGTTTTACCATTTCACTTAAACTTTGAAAATTCATAACTTTTCGTATACTCGTCCGAATTCAATGGTTCAACATGCTATAGAATACTTAAAACGTCTAGTTTAACATGGTGGAGTCCATTTACCAAAGATCTAACTCATTTAATGGCAGAAATTCGAAAACCGATCTGCCCTATAAATTTCGGTTTTGCACATTACCAAAATTCATCAATTCTCACTCCAATTTATCAAATATCCATTCATAATCACCATCAACCTTCACCATACCATTGTAAGTTATAAATGAGCAAGCATTTAGAACAACAATCCACCATTTTTCGTGCATCACCACCCAACACCAAAAACCCCAAATTTTTCACAACGCAAATAACAACCCATTACCATTAACCAACCAAAGAGGAATTGCCTTACCTTGAATCCTCAAGGAAATGGAGGAAATTCGTGGAAGAACTTAAAGAGGAAGGGAATTTTCTCTTTTTTTTTTTTTGAGAAAACCCTAACATTGGAAAGAAAACCCATATGAAAACACCATAAAAACCTAGCCCTAACTCAAAGAAAACCACCATAAACTAAAAGCCTACCTTAAATCTTCCAAAGTCTTGAAGGAAATCGATAAGGAAGGAAAGAAATGGTTGGAGCCGTGGGAGGAGAAGGGAGAAAGGATGAGAGGCGTAGAGAGAGTAAGGGGGAAGAAGGGAGCTACGTATTAGGTGGAAGAAAAATGCCCATTTTCATTACTCCCTTTTAATTAAAATATTATCTAAATAAAAATGAGGTGGCTTCTCCTACAAGTTTAGACATGTGTCAAGATGTAATTGGGTCCTCTCACCTACCACATCTTCTTTTATGTAGTCTACCCATGCCTTAAAGCCCAACCTTTAGTTAGGGCTTGGTTACCCCTCTAGTTTGGCCCACTTAGTAAATTTCTTAAATCCTTCCCCATAATTTCACTTCCCAAAATTCAAAATCAATAAATAAAATTTCTAAAATATCGGGTACGGAATTTAAAACCTTAATACAAAATTTCAAGATGTTACATTCCACCCACAATAAACAAAATTTTGTCCTCAAAATTTGACTTGGCTTATCATTCTGGACATTAACGCCTCATGCTTTGCGGCCTTATTCCGCACCTTTCGAGTTCCTTCCCTTTATCTCTCAAAATTTAAACTTTCCCCTTTTTAAAATTTGGTTCTATCTATACTTAGGGTCAACCTCTATGGTTCTAAACCAAAGCTCCTGAACTCGATGATGCATCACTAGCCCCTAACCGCATTCGTTATTTTTGATTTGGCCAACAACGCATCAAATTATGCATCGCGTGCTATCAGATTTCTAAGTCTCCAATTCGAATAACCACATTGCATATCCATGCACCTAAATAATTCACGCATGCGTTGATCTTCACTCAATCACTCATAGGTTAAACCTTCTAACTCATTTAATTTGGTCCTATTTTTAGGTTTCATTGGTCAAAACTTACCACAAGGCCTTGAATTGATGCTTTTCCTTAGCTATTTTCTTAAATCATAGCTATACTTAAACTTCCTAACGTCAGCTAGATCAATATCGTCCAAAGCTTTCTACCAATGCCTGGGCTATAACCCAACCTTCTGCTTAAATTTATCGGATCTATCCGTAGTCAGAATGCATGCAAATTCAAATTTCTAAATTTTCTCTAGTAATAATCCCTTATAAACTATTTTATCTCTAGTACTCTTTGGTCACATGTCTTCTTGAACAACTCGCCAATTGTTGGCGACTATTTCAGTGTAGGCTCCTCAACTAGGTTCCCATTGCTATACCTTGCAAACTAAATCATCAAAATACCTCAAGGTTTCAACAAGTCCAACTGGCGCTAACGTCGCTACTCTTTTAAAATCCTCGTTCCTTATGAATAAAATCCTATAAACATCGCATTCTCTTCTAAGTTACCTCTACGAGCTTCCATGTTAGGTTCTTAACTGAAATTCTCATATTACTTACATTACACTCATTTGTCCAACTTAAATCTTTATTGACTCTATGTACTATCAAGTCCTTAGGTTTCGCCATTGGTTCGCTTCAATTATTAATTCTAATCTTAAGTCATTAATGTATTCATTGGCATCGACTTGTCAATATAAGTCGAACCCTTGAAACTCTTCTAACTTACCTCGATTCTAAGTGTACTTAAATGGCTCCTGAGTAATTTCCCGTTTTCCTTATTCGATAAGTCGCGAATTTCACAAATCACCCGACTTTAAAACACTATACTAGACTTCCAATCTTAACCCTTCGTTTAATCCAACGACCCCCTTCACTTATTCCCAATATCTCACTAGGATCCCTTCGAAGTTACTAAATGGTTTACCCTCTTTCGTTTCTCATAGCCAGGGTTCTAAATATTCTACTTTATTCCCTTGCAACGATTTATCCAACAATCTGCTTGCTTGCAAACTTGTTGCAGATAAATTCACTCCTTTACTCCAATCTCCTCAAATTTTTAAATCTTACCATTTTACTTTTCCGATTATTTAGAACATCACCTCATTAAAACCAGCCTTCCTAGTTCTTCGAACATTGGTATCCCTACTTTCATCCCCGTGGTAAACCTCACATCCACGGCCCTCAACTTAAGTCGTACCAACTACAGATTCACTCTAGTTGAGTCGTCATCCCTTCCATAGCCACACTAGTCGTCTTAAACCCGAAATATGGCTTCCAATTTAGGGTGCTAAGTTATTTCCTTAGTGGTTATTGTGTTTGGGTTCTTAAGTCCTCTAGCTCTCCTACTTCTGCTTCTTCTTCATAACCTCTAATCTAATCAACAATACCCATATGCCCTACGCGTCTACAAATCATCGGTCACTCTTGACTTCTCTGTGTCTCCCCTTTAGGGTATGTCGATCGAAATATTTCCACGAAATGAGCAACCATTCGATACCGACTAACCTTCTCAGATGACCATTCTCTCATAGAGACCGGCCAACTTTTGTTACTCGAGTATTACCTCTTGCATAACCTCGATTCTTTATTGTCTCGAGATTTGTTAACCTCCCAATTCCGAGTAAATTCCCTTATCTTCATCATCGATATTGGTCGATATGAATATTCCTTTGAAATCACCTTGATCTCTCATCTACAACGTTGTATTTGATCCATCGTCCCTTACTGCCAAAGAAATTAATACTTTACACTTCCTCTCAACAATCCAGCGTATCCTTTAGTAAATCTTACATCTAAGCTTCGAATTCCTCTTTGATTGATCATATTCTAAAACTCTTACGATTTGTCAACTAAGGTCTAGTTTCTATCTCCTTAAATCTTACACATTATAGGTTGTATCGTCCTTACGGTACCTAGTTCTAAGTGTGCAACTTCCTATGGTTAGGTCAGGTTAATCCTTCTACCACATAACTCTCTTTCTATAAGGCCTTTATGGTCTCACATCTATCTACTGCCTTATCGTCAAGATTCACTTAAGAATTCTTCTTACCCACCTTCTATCATTCTCTTACCTTTCTATCTTCAAACCTACTCCTATCTATTATCCGACTATTACTTTCGAATTCTTACTCTATACTACATCTTCATTCTAATATTCTTCATTCTATTACTTATTGAAACAAAACTCTACCTGAAACAGCTGAAGGTTGGGCGTTTTCTTCTTCTCCAGAAAAGGCAAACATCATTAGTGTAACATTTCTCTGATTCCTACCCAGTCAGTCCCTGCTTGGCTTCGGGCAATCCTTGACATAGTGGCCCACGACTCCACATCGAAAGCACTTACCTGTGCCTAATCTACAACCGCCATAATGCTCCTTCTGGCATTCAGGACACAGAGGTCTTCGATAAGTTCTTCGTACGTGCTTTCGTCGGCTTTGTTTGGTTTCCTCCCTGCCCGTCCTCTTCGTACCACGATTATTGGGAGTGACCACTTCTTGGGTCCTTAGGCTTTCCCGGTTTGTCAATACCTCAAGCTGACGAAATTGCCTATCTATAAGCTGAGCTTGTCGGTCTATATGTCGGGCCTGACGATCGAGCAGATCCTTCAGCCCATCCAAGGCTTCGTCCCTAACATCTCTATCACGGACCATTTTATATCTCCTATAAAACCAAACAAATAATCCTAAGAAATCGAATTTAAAGAAGGCAATTAAACGTACTTACAGTTGATGAAGGATGTCCGCGTAGTGGCTGAGCAGTCGTGCAGTCTACAGAACCGTTTTTAAAACCCGGGGGCTCTGATACCATAACTGTAACGACCCTTAAGCTATTCCCTTAAATTTCCGTAAAAAATTTTGATTTCTTTTATCCTTATATACTCATGACATTTGAGCGGAATTTAAATCGTAAAGTAAATCTTCTAAATCGTCGAAATTTAAATTTGTTAGATCCCTTGATTTAGTGAGTAATTGTAGCGTCTTAATTTTTAAATTTTTAAGTTTAAAATCTTAATTTTTTTTCAATTTTTATTTTATAAATCAGATTTATTTTAAGCGTTATAACTATAATTTAAAAACAACTTGAGCTCCCAATTCAAAACAAAACAACAACTCCCTGCAGTAACCAAATAAATTTGTCGCTAATACAAATGTTTCTTTTTCCTCCCGACAGATCGGAGAAGTAAATAAACAGAAATTATCAAATTCTCACATGAGAGAAAGTAAAAAGATTGCGTCGGTCATTCATCACTGACTACACCATCACCAACAATCTCCGAAACTCCAGGCTGACCTGGAACGCAATCACCCATGGACGATATCATACACTCCAAACCACATCG
>CM039504.1:32556630-32578497 GCA_022432975.1 Begonia masoniana
GCAAATTTGATTTTCTTTCGTCCCAAATAACGTACAATACGTTCATATATACCTAATCACGGCTACCTTAATTACGAAAGCTACATGCATTTTTTGTAACGAAAAAAACCCTAATCGAAACCCTAACCTAAATCGAACCGAAACTCGAATATAAACACTCGAAAAACTAAAGCTAACATACCGAGGGGTAGCGGAGAGGGATGAAAACTGGGGAGGACGGAGGGAAACGGATTCGGAACGTCGATTTCGTCGCACTTTTTTTTTTTTTTTTTTTTTTTTTGATTTGGCTAACAACGCATCAAATTATGCATCGCGTGCTATCAGATTTCTAAGTCTCCAATTCGAATAACCACATTGCATATCCATGCACCTAAATAATTCACGCATGCGTTGATCTTCACTCAATCACTCATAGGTTAAACCTTCTAACTCATTTAATTTGGTCCTATTTTTAGGTTTCATTGGTCAAAACTTACCACAAGGCCTTGAATTGATGCTTTTTCTTAGCTATTTTCTTAAATCATAGCTATACTTAAACTTCCTAACGTCAGCTAGATCAATATCGTCCAAAGCTTTCTACCAATGCCTGGGCTATAACCCAACCTTCTGCTTAAATTTATCGGATCTATCCGTAGTCAGAATGCATGCAAATTCAAATTTCTAAATTTTCTCTAGTAATAATCCCTTATAAACTATTTTATCTCTAGTACTCTTTGGTCACATGTCTTCTTGAACAACTCGCCAATTGTTGGCGACTATTTCAGTGTAGGCTCCTCAACTAGGTTCCCATTGCTATACCTTGCAAACTAAATCATCAAAATACCTCAAGGTTTCAACAAGTCCAACTGGCGCTAACGTCGCTACTCTTTTAAAATCCTCGTTCCTTATGAATAAAATCATATAAACATCGCATTCCCTTCTAAGTTACCTCTACGAGCTTCCATGTTAGGTTCTTAACTGAAATTCTCATATTACTTACATTACACTCATTTGTCCAACTTAAATCTTTATTGACTCTATGTACTATCAAGTCCTTAGGTTTCGCCATTGGTTCGCTTCAATTACTAATTCTAATCTTAAGTCATTAATGTATTCATTGGCATCGACTTGTCAATATAAGTCGAACCCTTGAAACTCTTCTAACTTACCTCGATTCTAAGTGTACTTAAATGGCTCCTGAGTAATTTCCCGTTTTCCTTATTCGATAAGTCGCGAATTTCACAAATCACCCGACTTTAAAACACTATACTAGACTTCCAATCTTAACCCTTCGTTTAATCCAACGACCCCCTTCACTTATTCCCAATATCTCACTAGGATCCCTTCGAAGTTACTAAATGGTTTACCCTCTTTCGTTTCTCATAGCCAGGGTTCTAAATATTCTACTTTATTCCCTTGCAACGATTTATCCAACAATCTGCTTGCTTGCAAACTTGTTGCAGATAAATTCACTCCTTTACTCCAATCTCCTCAAATTTTTAAATCTTACCATTTTACTTTTCCGATTATTTAGAACATCACCTCATTAAAACCAGCCTTCCTAGTTCTTCGAACATTGGTATCCCTACTTTCATCCTCGTGGTAAACCTCACATCCACGGCCCTCAACTTAAGTCGTACCAACTATAGATTCACTCTAGTTGAGTCGTCATCCCTTCCATAGCCACACTAGTCGTCTTAAACCCGAAATATGGCTTCCAATTTAGGGTGCTAAGTTATTTCCTTAGTGGTTATTGTGTTTGGGTTCTTAAGTCCTCTAGCTCTCCTACTTCTGCTTCTTCTTCATAACCTCTAATCAAACAATACCCATATGCCCTACGCGTCTACAAATCATCGGTCACTCTTGACTTCTCTGTGTCTCCCCTTTAGGGTATGTCGATCGAAATCTTTCCACGAAATGAGCAACCATTCGATACCGACTAACCTTCTCAGATGACCATTCTCTCATAGAGACCGGCCAACTTTTGTTACTCGAGTATTACCTCTTGCATAACCTCGATTCTTTATTGTCTCGAGATTTGTTAACCTCCCAATTCCGAGTAAATTCCCTTATCTTCATCATCGATATTGGTCGATATGAATATTCCTTTGAAATCACCTTGATCTCTCATCTACAACGTTGTATTTGATCCATCGTCCCTTACTGCCAAAGAAATTAATACTTTACACTTCCTCTCAACAATCCAGCGTATCCTTTAGTAAATCTTACATCTAAGCTTCGAATTCCTCTTTGATTGATCATATTCTAAAACTCTTAGGATTTGTCAACTAAGGTCTAGTTTCTATCTCCTTAAATCTTACACATTATAGGTTGTATTGTCCTTACGGTACCCAGTTCTAAGTGTGCAACTTCCTATGGTTAGGTCAGGTTAATCCTTCTACCACATAACTCTCTTTCTATAAGGCCTTTATGGTCTCACATCTATCTACTGCCTTATCGTCAAGATTCACTTAAGAATTCTTCTTACCCACCTTCTATCATTCTCTTACCTTTCTATCTTCAAACCTACTCCTATCTATTATCCGACTATTACTTTCGAATTCTTACTCTATACTACATCTTCATTCTAATATTCTTCATTCTATTACTTATTGAAACAAAACTCTACCTGAAACAGCTGAAGGTTGGGCGTTTTCTTCTTCTCCAGAAAAGGCAAACATCATTAGTGTAACATTTCTCTGATTCCTACCCAGTCGGTCCCTGCTTGGCTTCGGGCAATCCTTGACATAGTGGCCCACGACTCCACATCGAAAGCACTTACCTGTGCCTAATCTACAACCGCCATAATGCTCCTTCTGGCATTCAGGACACAGAGGTCTTCGATAAGTTCTTCGTACGTGCTTTCGTCGGCTTTGTTTGGTTTCCTCCCTGCCCGTCCTCTTCGTACCACGATTATTGGGAGTGACCACTTCTTGGGTCCTTAGGCTTTCCCAGTTTGTCAATACCTCAAGCTGACGAAATTGCCTATCTATAAGCTGAGCTTGTCGGTCTATATGTCGGGCCTGACGATCGAGCAGATCCTTCAGCCCATCCAAGGCTTCGTCCCTAACATCTCTATCACGGACCATTTTATATCTCCTATAAAACCAAACAAATAATCCTAAGAAATCGAATTTAAAGAAGGCAATTAAACGTACTTACAGTTGATGAAGGATGTCCGCGTAGTGGCTGAGCAGTCGTGCAGTCTACAGAACCGTTTTTAAAACCCGGGGGCTCTGATACCAAAACTGTAACGACCCTTAAGCTATTCCCTTAAATTTTCGTAAAAAATTTTGATTTCTTTTATCCTTAAATACTCATGACATTTGAGCGGAATTTAAATCGTAAAGTAAATCTTCTAAATCATTCGAAAATTTATTTGTTGAGATCACTTAAACAAACTTAAACAATTTATTAATTCAATTAAAACTTAATTAAAGAAATCGGCAAATAGAAACAAGGCCATCGAAACAGAGGAGGGGCAGGAAAGGCAATTCTGCCTGAAAAGCACAGGCGACCGAACGCATGAAGACTTGCGTTCGGGCGCCCCTCACACAGCCGCCCGAACGCTCATCTTCAAGCGTTCGGTCGGTTCACGTTCTGTTTCCAGAACGTGAAATCCGACCCTCAAACCGACCGTACGCCACTCCTCCCGCGTACGTTCGCCGAACCCTCTGGAAAACCAGAGAGTTCTGCGATCCAACTCCTTTCTTTCAGCGACCAGTCGCCTCCCTCCTTTCTCCTTTTCCCCTGTTTCCTTCGTTCCTCACTCCCTGCACTTCACACTACACACTCACAACTCAACACACTGCATTCGTCTCTTTTCTCATTCCTTCATCGCATTCTTTTACATACCTTTAACAAACACACGTCTACACATATACGTCGCACATACTATCATCCACCCATTTCCCGACTCAAATACAATCAATTTTGTAAAAACGAACCGCGTGGTTCCGTTTAAAAGTTTAACATATCCTCCTGTTTTTTTTTTGAAATCAGTAAAACATTACAAAATACATTCGATTTCTCAAAATACTTTCTGTTAACTATCCGGATCCCAACATCCTATAACGTTCTAACAATTTCGATCCAAAATAATCCAAATACCTATGTACGTCCCCACGGGTCAAAATCGCGCCCCGACTGCCAGCGCACTCCCACGGGCATCCTCCTTCAATCTGCTCATACTTCAGGCGGAGGGACGTCTTCCTCACCTGTCTCAATGTCTCCTACACCATAGAATTAAACACGTGAGCTAGAGGCTCAGTAAATCTAAGTGAATGCAAATGTATGCTATGCTATGCTATGTTCTTTTGAAACTCTGCATTCTTTTCATTTCTTTGTTTCTGTGTCTATGTGTCACCCGGGGCTTCACTCTCGTTAGATAGGAGCGGCACATCCCGCGATTGGATAGCCCCTCGGATCTAACACGGGGGGAAAGCATGCTTCCTTCGACAGCCATGCCTGAACCAGGCGTGATTATCTCTGTTGTTCAATTACGTACTTTGTTTACCCTTTTTCTATGTAAAACACTTTGAAATTCATTTTGCATGCATGCTTAGAAAACAATGCATGAACATGCTCGATGCAATAACGATAACGATACAATGAAAAATAAAGCATTAACAATCAATGAACACTACAATTAATAACCTAACCGAATGTAAACTAGCTACCCGTTCTAATCAACCCAAATACATCTCCAATATCCTCATTCGACTCAATTCATACGGTGTAGGCCTAGACGGCCAAACAAGTCACAGAGACTTACCTCGCGTCCTTAGCAAATGAATTTAGCTTGACGAATCTCTTTTTGTACTTGAAACCTAAAGCACATCAACTAAGAAATCAATATCTCCAATTGAAACATCTCAAAGCAATTAGTTTTAAAACCGAACATCAACAATTCCAAGCCATCTAATCCAACAAGAACATAAACATGTATGGCACTTTAAATGAAGCATTTCAAACCAGCACAAGCAAATCAGTTGACTTAAATCACAAAAACTAAGATTCTAGCTCGAAACATGAATCAATTTCAAAAAATTATAACTTCATCTACAAATGTCGAAACGGCTTGATTCCAAAGGCCATGGCTTCTTTAAAGTGTCCAATTTAACCCATAAAAACATTTGTGCAAGATAAAATCGGGAAGAGGGTCAAAATTCATCGGAACAGTGACCTGCCCGGAATTTCGTTTTACCATTTCACTTAAACTTTGAAAATTCATAACTTTTCGTATACTCGTCCGAATTCAATGGTTCAACATGCTATAGAATACTTAAAACGTCTAGTTTAACATGGTGGAGTCCATTTACCAAAGATCTAACTCATTTAATGGCAGAAATTCGAAAACCGATCTGCCCTATAAATTTCGGTTTTGCACATTACCAAAATTCATCAATTTTTACTCCAATTTATCAAATATCCATTCATAATAACCATCAACCTTCACCATACCATTGTAAGTTATAAATGAGCAAGCATTTAGAACAACAATCCACCATTTTTCGTGCATCACCACCCAACACCAAAAACCCCAAATTTTTCACAACGCAAATAACAACCCATTACCCTTAACCAACCAAAGAGGAATTGCCTTACCTTGAATCCTCAAGGAAATGGAGGAAATTCGTGGAAGAACTTAAAGAGGAAGGGAATTTTCTCTGTTTTTTTTTTAGCAAACCCTAGCATTGGAAAGAAAACCCATATGAAAACACCATAAAAACCTAGCCCTAACTCAAAGAAAACTACCATAAACTAAAAGCCTACCTTAAATCTTCCAAAGTCTTGAAGGAAATCGATAAGGAAGGAAAGAAATGGTTGGAGCCGTGGGAGGAGAAGGGAGAAAGGATGACAGGCGTAGAGAGAGTAAGGGGGAAGATGGGAGCTACGTATTAGGTGGAAGAAAAATGCCCATTTTCATTACTCCCTTTTAATTAAAATATTATCTAAATAAAAATGAGGTGGCTTCTCCTACAAGTTTAGACATGTGTCAAGATGTAATTGGGTCCTCTCACCTACCACATCTTCTTTTATGTAGTCTACCCATGCCTTAAAGCCCAACCTTTAGTTAGGGCTTGGTTACCCCTCTAGTTTGGCCCACTTAGTAAATTTCTTAAATCCTTCCCCATAATTTCACTTCCCAAAATTCAAAATCAATAAATAAAATTTCTAAAATATCGGGTACGGAATTTAACCTTAATACAAAATTTCAAGATGTTACAAAATTTCATCATCAAAATATCCGTCAATAATCCAACTAAATTGCTCATCCAAAAACCGAACACCCTAATTAAAACCATCAAATCCCGATGCGAAACATCCGTTTCAATTTAAAACCTCACCTACCTTAAAAATATCCAAACTCAACCAAAATTCATTCTATTTCACCAAAACATCACATTCATCAATATTCATCCAAATCCATATCAAAACAATCGACGTCCTATCTATTTCATCAACGACCATCCGTATATAGCGGAAGCTATTCAAAATCATCAAAACAACTGTTTATAACCTATCCAAACACAAGCATCCTAAAATGTGTTTCTATTCATTTCCTTCTATATTTCTATACAATTCAATTACCCATCAGCCCATTTAAACCCAAAATCCCAAAACACATAACCTATGCTTCCCACGGGTCGTGTACGCATCGACTACGCCAGCCGCTCCCATGAACATCCTCCTTCAAGCTGCAGGCTCGTCAGGTGGAGGAACATCATCCTCACCTTGCTCAAAGTCACCTATACCATAAAGACATCTATAAAATAAATCTCAGTAAGTTCTACGTAAATGTCTATGCATGATCATGCATGCAATGAAAGCCGTCCATGTAATTTCATTTCAGTACGTGTCAATCTTTGTTACCGAGTCCTTTCTCAGTCAGATGGATAAGGCGCATCAAGAGGGTAGACAGCCCACACCATCTGAAAGGAGGGAGACCCGCTCACCATGGAACGCCAGGTCTGAACCTCTCCCCAAATAACCACCATGTGTTGTTTACTATGATACTTTACTTGCCACATGCATGCAATTCCTTTTCTTTAAAATCAATGCGTAAATTCGTTTTCATGGAATTTTCAAAACTATGATGCATGAACAGTTCAATACGTAATATAAACGTACATATCGAGAATACCATCAAAACATTGCAATACAAACCTATATAACAAACTAAACCTAAACTACCCATCAAAACCACAAAACACATTCAATGCTCAAACAATCCTCAACAACAAAAACTCGACATATGGTGTAGGCCAATCGGCCACAGTAAATCACGAGAACTTACCTATCGTCCTTAGCAATCCGGGTGCCGTCCGTGATCCTCGTCCACCTAGCACATTTCACAGTGTTCTTTGTTAAAACCGAGCCTAAACAAGGAATTCTCGTAAACTATCGAAACTCCTAAGTAAATGAAATTTCCTAAAATTCTAATAAACTTCTCTCGGGCATTTTGTCGAACAACTTACGCTCACATTATTTCAAAGCTTTCCAAAATCGATTTTTCTAACCTATCACTAAACGCATCCATTATTTCAACCAATAACGCTCAATAATTGTAAATAGGGTGTTATCAAATCATTTCTAACAAAGCCCAACCATTTCCAACGAAACCTAACAAAACCATAATCGTTGAACAACCTAAAAATCGAGAACTAACGCCCAAAAACACTAGAAACTGTAATACCCGGCTTGTACGGATTTCGAATTTAATATATCATATTGATATAATATATTATATAATGGCATTTTTGTAAATATGTCAAATCAGGTCCGTTTCACGAAAAGAAAACGTCGTTAAGATCCTAACGATTAATAGGAATTTTAAGAAAGTTTTGGGAATTTTCGGAGCTTAAACGCTATATTCCGAATAAATACGCTTCTCGTAACGTAAAGGACGTTTAGTAAAAATAGTAAACGAAGTCCGAATTGCGAACGGACAGATTTAATAAATCCCAGATGACGAATAGGAGTTATTGGCAAAATATGGAAATTTGGAAAAGTCAGATTGTTGGACGATTAACGAATCGAACGACGAAACCAATATAATTAAGTGAGAAGGGCGTTTTAGTAATTTTCAAATCAATTCTAATTAAATAACCTATTTTCTTTCTTTTTCCCTCACTTTCTCTTTTTCTCTCTTTTTCTCTCTTTTCTCTCTGGAACGCACGAACAGAGAGGGCTTCCTCTCACGGCCGCCGATCGCCTCTTCCATTTTCGACCTCCGTTCGACCTCCGATCGAACCGATTTCTTCACACTTTCTTCTCCCCTCGTTACTCTCGGTAAGTCTCTATGATTTCGGAGCATTAGTTTTCAATTTCTAGGTCGATTTAACGTTAGGGTTCCGATTAGGATGTCGACAAAAATGCGAATTAGGGCTCGTAATTAATAGGTTAGCCGTAATTAAGTATGTATTGGACGTATTTGACGTTATTGGACAAAAATAAATCGATTTGAGAAAAAGTTAAAAATTGGTAAAATTTCGGGTTTTTGGGAAAAACTCGTTATTTAAGATTTCGGATTATCGAGCTTTAATTAACGTTCGAAATGCTTTAATTAGCTAAGTTGGGATTTTAGGAAAGTTCTATAGTTAAGGATTTTGTAATTTGGACGTTAATTGCTTAAATAGGTTTTAAACGGCAAATATCGTGTTTTTCCTCAGACACGCGACTCCCGTGGACAAAGATCGTGATTCAAGCGCGCTCCAGGTAAGTTTTCGTGACTTACTTTGACCCAAAGGTCTGCACCATACTCCGTCGTCGTCTCGAGAATACTCGAGGAACTGTTTGTTTTATGTTATTCTGGTTGGGTAGTTGGGTAGTTAGGTTAGTTGTTTATAGGTTCTACTTTACTGTCATGAATGTATGCACGTTGGTTGTTTACTTTCTGCTTATATGAACTGTCCATGCATCACGATTTTAAAGCACGCATAGAAAATGAATTTCCGCACAATGTTTTAAAGTAAATGCAAAGTAAAGATGACCCTTCGGTATATAGTTCAAATGACCCTTCGGTATATAGTTCAAATGACCCATCGGTATATAGTTCAAATGACCCATCGGTATATAGTTCAAGTGACCCTTCGGTATACAGTTCATAGGTCACGCGAGATGGGGCTCAGGCACGGCTGTACGTGTTGTAAGCGTGTACCCCCCTCCATTAACCGGAAGAGTGGTCCGCCCGCTGGACGTGCTCTCCCCGGTTATTGGGCTGAGATCTCGGTGACACCTTCATAGCACAGCAAAGTAAAACAAAGTATAGCAAAGTAAAGAAAACGACGCATGATTTCTGAACTCACACGCATAGCATAGCATGTAGTTGCATTTACGTAGCTTACTGAGATTTCAATATCTCATATGTGTCTGTATGGTGTAGGTGACCTCTACACAGGTGAGGATGAGATCCCTCCACCCGAGGCGTGAGCAGTTGAGGGAGAATGGCCCGTGGGAGTGCGCTGAGCAGTCGAGGCGCGTATGACCTGAGGGGTAGTTATGTATGTATTTTGGGGGGATTAATGGTTAATATGAATGTATAGTATATTTAGGTTGTTTGGATCTGGATAGGGATTAGATAATGTTTTGATAATTGTATGTAAAATGTTTTGGTTTTAACTGTTACTGAATGTTTTGAAAACGTTTTGAATGGTTTTAGGTTGATACGGTTATGTTCGATGTTTAGATACATCCACGCAGTTGGACTTCGTAAAGTCTGCCGTAAGTCGGTTGAGTTAGCGCATAAGTCGATTTGGTTTAAAGATGTAAAAATGGTAGGAATGTGAAGTTGGTGCAGGGAAAATCGAAGTTGATGGTCTCTGGAATCGGATTCCAGAGACTTGAAGATTTTATTTTTGCTCTCTGGAGAATTCCAGAGAGCAAGTGTTTGATCGCTGCACAGAGTGTGCAGCGATCGATCTCTGCAGCATGCAGAGATCGATCGCTGCATGCTGCAGGATCGCTGCTGGGTATTCTAGCTGCAGCGATCGATCTCTGCTGCAGCGCAGAGATCGATCGCTGCCTCAGTGCAGCGATCTCTGCTACTTTTGAGGGCAGAATTCCGATTCTGCCCTCCCTTCTTTTAATTGATTTAAATGTTTTAATTAAATGTTTTAAGTTTTATTTAAATAGTTTTAGTTTATGTTTTAAATGATTTACTAAACGGACTTCGATTTCGATTCCGGTTTCGGTTTCGATTTCAATTCTGGTTAACGTCAAGTTTTAAAGTTTATAAAATGTAAAGATAAAAAAAAAAATAATATGGGAAATACGGGTACAGTATTTGGGGTGTTACAGTTATGGTATCAAAGCCCCCGGGTTTTAAAATCGATTCTGTAGACTGCTCGACTGCACAGCCACTACGCGGACATCCTTCATCAACTGTAAGTCTGTTTATAGCTTTATTTGGTTTAGTTTCTTAGTATTACTTGTTTTAAATTTTATAGGAGATTTTATAAATATGACTCGAGGAAGGGATCCGAGAGATGACGCGATGGATCGTCTTACGGAGTTGTTAGACCGCCAGTCCCAGCATATGGACCGGCAAGCGCAGCAAATTACGGACCTAGTAAATCTAGAGCAACAGCGAGAGAATCAGAGGGCTCAGGAGCTGGTAGTCCCAAGTAATCAGGGTATGCAGAGGTTCCAAGGTCTGCGGCCTCCAGTATTCGACGGCCAGTCATCGGATCCGACACGTGCCGAGGAGTGGATCAGGGTTATGGAGGACATGTTAGATTACGCCGAGGTTGCTAACGGGAGCAGGGTCGCTTATGCTGCGTTTCACTTAGCGATGGATGCCCGGTTCTGGTGGGACGCGATCAAGTCGACGACGGATGTATCAGTTATGACTTGGGATCGATTCAAGTTCTTATTCTTCGACAAGTATTTCAGCCGCACAGTGAGAGTGGCCAAGAGGAACGAGTTTACGCAGCTGAAGCAGACTGGTTCAGTTGCGGATTATATTCGGAGGTTTGAGGCATTGTCCAGGTTTGCACCTCGTCTTGTCAGCGATAATGAGGAGAAGGTGCACCAGTTTATGGAGGGACTGAATTCGGAGATACGGATGCATGTTGTGGTCTCAGGTATTATCGGCGTACCCTTTTCTGACGTCACAGCTAGGGCTCTGGATATTGAGGCTGCCAGAGCCACATGTGTTAGGCCGAAGGAACCAGCTAGGGGTTTCTTTCGTGAGACCCAACCTCAGTCATGGGACCGAGACTGGCAACCGAGTGTACAACAACAGCCGCAGCAACGGCAACGGGATGTGAGGGGACCTCTCGAGGGAGGTAATGATTGGGGTAAGGGGAAACAGGTACAAGGGCTTCTCAGTCACCTCTTTGCCCTAAATGCCAGAGGGAGCACAGGGGACCGTGCAGAGTAGGCACGAACGTGTGCTATTGGTGCGGAGAACCAGGCCATTTTGCTAAAGGCTGCTCGAATCAGGGTCGGGGTCAGTCAAGCAGTGATCAGAGGAGAGTCATGCCCAGGATCTTTGCATTTATCGGGCCCGGCGACGCCGACGATGTGGCCCAGCCTTCTACGTTTGCAGGTATTGTTTAAATTACCTGTATGGCAATATTATTATTTTGATTATAATAATAATGATGATAACGATAGACTTGAAAATAGAAAAGTAAGAAAATAGAAGACGGGTAAGAAGAATTATTAGGTAAACCTCGAGCAGGATGGCTCCGACCGAATTAACGGAGTTTACGCACTTAGGGTTTAGTAACAATTCGAGGAATGTACCCGATGAGATATGGATTTTAAATAGATAACAATTATGTCTAATTGACAACCCCTCTTGGAGTATTAGAGTACGACTAATCGATGAAAGGTGAAGGTTTAGATACAAACCTATAGAGGGGAGTTAGGTTACGACTTGGAGGTTATTAAGAACCCTTGAACAACAGCCAACCCAAATGATGTTAGAAAGTAGAAGTTGTTTTAAGGGTTTAAGATAATAGGCAGTCTTTGGGTAAGGACCTATTGATAAGTTCGTGAGCCTAGCGTTTGAATGATTGGATATAGACCAACGCGTGCTCAGGTCGTCAGGTGACAGGTACGCAGTTAGAGGTCGTTTGGTTGAGACTTATAGATTTGATGAGATTTGACGCGTAAACTGAAGGTAAGGACTACAATCGTTTGTTGTGCATTCTGATTTTGAACAGGATTGAGGAAATTTCGTCGAGGTATGAGCTATCGCCCAGAAATTGGATGGAATTATAGACATTCAATTTGACTGGCGCTAGAAGAAAGACGTCAATGAATAGT
Organism: Begonia masoniana; assembly: GCA_022432975.1. Classification (NCBI taxonomy): domain Eukaryota; kingdom Viridiplantae; phylum Streptophyta; class Magnoliopsida; order Cucurbitales; family Begoniaceae; genus Begonia; species Begonia masoniana. The sequence continues at coordinate 32,568,889 of CM039504.1, forward strand.
GAATTTTGAAGCTAGTATTATTAAGAGATTTAATCTGCGGGTGATTAAGTGAAGGACGAAGGTTGGTATACGCGTAAGCGTTAAAGTGACAAATATGTCGCCAGGTTAATTAATTAGAATGTGAGATTTCCGATGTAAATTGTGCTCAACACCTTAGAAAGAAAGTAAATGATTAAGTCGAAGGTAGTAAATACAAATTTAAGGCCGATGTAAGAGAATAGCACAGGGTTTTCGTTTAGAATCACAAATATAACCGTAAGTACTGATGATAAATCGAAGGATAAGATCGCAAAACATGGGACGTTAATGTCAAGGACTATAAGCTGGAGCAAATTTTGCGGACAAAATTCTGAATAAGGGGGGTAGAATGTAATACCCGGCTTGTACGGATTTCGAATTTAATATATCATATTGATATAATATATTATATAATGGCATTTTTGTAAATATGTCAAATCAGGTCCGTTTCACGAAAAGAAAACGTCGTTAAGATCCTAACGATTAATAGGAATTTTAAGAAAGTTTTGGGAATTTTTGGAGCTTAAACGCTATATTCCGAATAAATACGCTTCTCGTAACGTAAAGGACGTTTAGTAAAAATAGTAAACGAAGTCCGAATTGCGAACGGACAGATTTAATAAATCCCAGATGACGAATAGGAGTTATTGGCAAAATATGGAAATTTGGAAAAGTCAGATTGTTGGACGATTAACGAATCGAACGACGAAACCAATATAATTAAGTGAGAAGGGCGTTTTAGTAATTTTCAAATCAATTCTAATTAAATAACCTATTTTCTTTCTTTTTCCCTCACTTTCTCTCTTTCTCTCTTTTTCTCTCTTTTCTCTCTGGAACGCACGAACAGAGAGGGCTTCCTCTCACGGCCGCCGATCGCCTCTTCCATTTTCGACCTCCGTTCGACCTCCGATCGAACCGATTTCTTCACACTTTCTTCTCCCCTCGTTACTCTCGGTAAGTCTCTATGATTTCGGAGCATTAGTTTTCAATTTCTAGGTCGATTTAACGTTAGGGTTCCGATTAGGATGTCGACAAAATGCGAATTAGGGCTCGTAATTAATAGGTTAGCCGTAATTAAGTATGTATTGGACGTATTTGACGTTATTGGACAAAAATAAATCGATTTGAGAAAAAGTTAAAAATTGGTAAAATTTCGGGTTTTCGGGAAAAACTCGTTATTTAAGATTTCGGATTATCGAGCTTTAATTAATGTTCGAAATGCTTTAATTAGCTAAGTTGGGATTTTAGGAAAGTTCTATAGTTAAGGATTTTGTAATTTGGACGTTAATTGCTTAAATAGGTTTTAACGGCAAATATCGTGTTTTTCCTCAGACACGCGACTCCCGTGGACAAAGATCGTGATTCAGCGCGCTCCAGGTAAGTTTTCGTGACTTACTTTGACCCAAAGGTCTGCACCATACTCCGTCGTCGTCTCGAGAATACTCGAGGAACTGTTTGTTTTATGTTATTCTGGTTGGGTAGTTGGGTAGTTAGGTTAGTTGTTTATAGGTTCTACTTTACTGTCATGAATGTATGCACGTTGGTTGTTTACTTTCTGCTTATATGAACTGTCCATGCATCACGATTTTAAAGCACGCATAGAAAATGAATTTCCGCACAATGTTTTAAAGTAAATGCAAAGTAAAGATGACCCTTCGGTATATAGTTCAAATGACCCTTCGGTATATAGTTCAAATGACCCATCGGTATATAGTTCAAATGACCCATCGGTATATAGTTCAAGTGACCCTTCGGTATACAGTTCATAGGTCACGCGAGATGGGGCTCAGGCACGGCTGTACGTGTTGTAAGCGTGTACCCCCCTCCATTAACCGGAAAGAGTGGTCCGCCCGCTGGACGTGCTCTCCCCGGTTATTGGGCTGAGATCTCGGTGACACCTTCATAGCACAGCAAAGTAAAACAAAGTATAGCAAAGTAAAGAAAACGACGCATGATTTCTGAACTCACACGCATAGCATAGCATGTAGTTGCATTTACGTAGCTTACTGAGATTTCAATATCTCATATGTGTCTGTATGGTGTAGGTGACCTCTACACAGGTGAGGATGAGATCCCTCCACCCGAGGCGTGAGCAGTTGAGGGAGAATGGCCCGTGGGAGTGCGCTGAGCAGTCGAGGCGCGTATGACCTGAGGGGTAGTTATGTATGTATTTTGGGGGGATTAATGGTTAATATGAATGTATAGTATATTTAGGTTGTTTGGATCTGGATAGGGATTAGATAATGTTTTGATAATTGTATGTAAATGTTTGGTTTAACTGTTACTGAATGTTTTGAAAACGTTTTGAATGGTTTTAGGTTGATACGGTTATGTTCGATGTTTAGATACATTCACGCAGTTGGACTTCGTAAAATCTGCCGTAAGTCGGTTGAGTTAGCGCATAAGTCGATTGGTTTAAAGATGTAAAAATGGTAGGAATGTGAAGTTGGTGCAGGGAAAATCGAAGTTGATGGTCTCTGGAATCGGATTCCAGAGACTTGAAGATTTTATTTTTGCTCTCTGGAGAATTCCAGAGAGCAAGTGTTTGATCGCTGCACAGAGTGTGCAGCGATCGATCTCTGCAGCATGCAGAGATCGATCGCTGCATGCTGCAGGATCGCTGCTGGGTATTCTAGCTGCAGCGATCGATCTCTGCTGCAGCGCAGAGATCGATCGCTGCCTCAGTGCAGCGATCTCTGCTACTTTTGAGGGCAGAATTCCGATTCTGCCCTCCCTTCTTTTAATTGATTTTTAAATGTTTTAATTAAATGTTTTAAGTTTTATTTAAATAGTTTAGTTTATGTTTAAATGATTTACTAAACGGACTTCGATTTCGATTCCGGTTTCGGTTTCGATTTCAATTCTGGTTAACGTCAAGTTTTAAAGTTTATAAATGTAAAGATAAAAAAAAAAATAATATGGGAAATACGGGTACAGTATTTGGGGTGTTACAGTTATGGTATCAAAGCCCCGGGTTTTAAAATCGATTCTGTAGACTGCTCGACTGCACAGCCACTACGCGGACATCCTTCATCAACTGTAAGTCTGTTTATAGCTTTATTTGGTTTAGTTCTTAGTATTACTTGTTTTAAATTTTATAGGAGATTTTTATAAATATGGACTCGAGGAAGGGATCCGAGAGATGACGCGATGGATCGTCTTACGGAGTTGTTAGACCGCCAGTCCCAGCATATGGACCGGCAAGCGCAGCAAATTACGGACCTAGTAAATCTAGAGCAACAGCGAGAGAATCAGAGGGCTCAGGAGCTGGTAGTCCCAAGTAATCAGGGTATGCAGAGGTTCCAAGGTCTGCGGCCTCCAGTATTCGACGGCCAGTCATCGGATCCGACACGTGCCGAGGAGTGGATCAGGGTTATGGAGGACATGTTAGATTACGCCGAGGTTGCTAACGGAGCAGGGTCGCTTATGCTGCGTTTCACTTAGCGATGGATGCCCGGTTCTGGTGGGACGCGATCAAGTCGACGACGGATGTATCAGTTATGACTTGGGATCGATTCAAGTTCTTATTCTTCGACAAGTATTTCAGCCGCACAGTGAGAGTGGCCAAGAGGAACGAGTTTACGCAACTGAACCAGACTGGTTCAGTTGCGGATATATTCGGAGGTTTGAGGCATTGTCCAGGTTTGCACCTCGTCTTGTCAGCGATAATGAGGAGAAGGTTGCACCAGTTTATGGAGGGACTGAATTCGGAGATACGGATGCATGTTGTGGTCTCAGGTATATCGGCGTACCCTTTTCTGACGTCACAGCTAGGGCTCTGGATATTGAGGCTGCCAGAGCCACATGGTTAGGCCGAAGGAACCAGCTAGGGGTTTCTTTCGTGAGACCCAACCTCAGTCATGGGACCGAGACTGGCAACCGAGTGTACAACAACAGCCGCAGGCAACGGCAACGGGATGTGAGGGGACCTCTCGAGGGAGGTAATGATTGGGGTAAGGGGAAACAGGTACAAGGGGCTTCTCAGTCACCTCTTTGCCCTAAATGCCAGAGGGGAGCACAGGGACCGTGCAGAGTAGGCACGAACGTGTGCTATTGGTGCGGAGAACCAGGCCATTTTGCTAAAGGCTGCTCGAATCAGGGTCGGGGTCAGTCAACAGTGATCAGAGGAGAGTCATGCCCAGGATCTTTGCATTTATCGGGCCCGGCGACGCCGACGATGTGGCCCAGCCTTCTACGTTTGCAGGTATTGTTTAAATTACCTGTATGGCAATATTATTATTTTGATTATAATAATAATGATGATAACGATAGACTTGAAAATAGAAAAGTAAGAAAATAGAAGACGGGTAAGAAGAATTATTAGGTAAACCTCGAGCAGGATGGCTCCGACGAATTAACGGAGTTTACGCACTTAGGGTTTAGTAACAATTCGAGGAATGTACCCGATGAGATATGGATTTTAAATAGATAACAATTATGTCTAATTGACAACCCCTCTTGGAGTATTAGAGTACGACTAATCGATGAAAGGTGAAGGTTTAGATACAAACCTATAGAGGGGAGTTAGGTTACGACTTGGAGGTTATTAAGAACCCTTGAACAACAGCCAACCCAAATGATGTTAGAAAGTAGAAGTTGTTTTAAGGGTTTAAGATAATAGGCAGTCTTTGGGTAAGGACCTATTGATAAGTTCGTGAGCCTAGCGTTTGAATGATGGATATAGACCAACGCGTGCTCAGGTCGTCAGGTGACAGGTACGCAGTTAGAGGTCGTTTGGTTGAGACTTATAGATTTGATGAGATTTGACGCGTTAAACTGAAGGTAAGGACTACAATCGTTTGTTGTGCATTCTGATTTGAACAGGATTGAGGAAATTTCGTCGAGGTATGAGCTATCGCCCAGAAATTGGATGGAATTATAGACATTCAATTTGACTGGCGGCTAGAAAGAAAGACGTCAATGAATAGTGAATTTTGAAGCTAGTATTATTAAGAGATTTAATCTGGGGTGATTAAGTGAAGGACGAAGGTTGGTATACGCGTAAGCGTTAAAGTGACAAATATGTCGCCAGGTTAATTAATTAGAATGTGAGATTTCCGATGTAAATTGTGCTCAACACCTTAGAAAGAAGTAAATGATTAAGTCGAAGGTAGTAAATACAAATTTAAGGCCGATGTAAGAGAAATAGCACAGGGTTTTCGTTTAGAATCACAAATATAACCGTAAGTACTGATGATAAATCGAAGGATAAGATCGCAAACATGGGACGTTAATGTCAAGGACTATAAGCTGGAGCAAATTTTGCGGACAAAATTCTGAATAAGGGGGGTAGAATGTATACCCGGCTTGTACGGATTTCGAATTTAATATATCATATTGATATAATATATTATATAATGGCATTTTTGTAAATATGTCAAATCAGGTCCGTTTCACGAAAAGAAAACGTCGTTAAGATCCTAACGATTAATAGGAATTTTAAGAAAGTTTTGGGAATTTTTGGAGCTTAAACGCTATATTCCGAATAAATACGCTTCTCGTAACGTAAAGGACGTTTAGTAAAAATAGTAAACGAAGTCCGAATTGCGAACGGACAGATTTAATAAATCCCAGATGACGAATAGGAGTTATTGGCAAAATATGGAAATTTGGAAAAGTCAGATTGTTGGACGATTAACGAATCGAACGACGAAACCAATATAATTAAGTGAGAGGGCGTTTTAGTAATTTTCAAATCAATTCTAATTAAATAACTATTTTCTTTCTTTTTCCTCACTTTCTCTCTTTCTCTCTTTTTCTCTCTTTTCTCTCTGGAACGCACGAACAGAGAGGGCTTCCTCTCACGGCCGCCGATCGCCTCTTCCATTTCGACCTCCGTTCGACCTCCGATCGAACCGATTTCTCACACTTTCTTCTCCCCTCGTTACTCTCGGTAAGTCTCTATGATTTCGGAGCATTAGTTTTCAATTTCTAGGTCGATTAACGTTAGGGTTCCGATTAGGATTTCGACAAAATGCGAATTAGGGCTCGTAATTAATAGGTTAGCCGTAATTAAGTATGTATTGGACGTATTTGACGTTATTGGACAAAATAAATCGATTTGAGAAAAAGTTAAAAATTGGTAAAATTTCGGGTTTTCGGGAAAAAACTCGTTATTTAAGATTTCGGATTATCGAGCTTTAATTAATGTTCGAAATGCTTTAATTAGCTAAGTTGGGATTTTAGGAAAGTTCTATAGTTAAGGTTTTTGTAATTTGGACGTTAATTGCTTAAAGGTTTTAACGGCAAATATCGTGTTTTTCCTCAGACACGCGACTCCCGTGGACAAAGATCGTGATTCAGCGCGCTCCAGGTAAGTTTTCGTGACTTACTTTGACCCAAAGGTCTGCACCATACTCCGTCGTCGTCTCGAGAATACTCGAGGAACTGTTGTTTTATGTATTCTGGTTGGGTAGTTGGGTAGTTAGGTTAGTTGTTTATAGGTTCTACTTTACTGTCATGAATGTATGCACGTTGGTTGTTTACTTTCTGCTTATATGAACTGTCCATGCATCACGATTTTAAAGCACGCATAGAAAATGAATTTCCGCACAATGTTTTAAGTAAATGCAAAGTAAAGATGACCCTTCGGTATATAGTTCAAATGACCTTCGGTATATAGTTCAATGACCCATCGGTATATAGTTCAAATGACCCATCGGTATATAGTTCAAGTGACCCTTCGGTATACAGTTCATAGGTCACGCGAGATGGGGCTCAGGCACGGCTGTACGTGTTGTAAGCGTGTACCCCCCTCCATTAACCGGAAAGAGTGGTCCGCCCGCTGGACGTGCTCTCCCCGGTTATTGGGCTGAGATCTCGGTGACACCTTCATAGCACAGCAAAGTAAACAAAGTATAGCAAAGTTAAAGAAAACGACGCATGATTTTCTGAACTCACACGCATAGCATAGCATGTAGTTGCATTTACGTAGCTTACTGAGATTTCAATATCTCATATGTGTCTGTATGGTGTAGGTGACCTCTACACAGGTGAGGATGAGATCCCTCCACCCGAGGCGTGAGCAGTTGAGGGAGAATGGCCCGTGGGAGGTGCGCTGAGCAGTCGAGGCGCGTTATGACCTGAGGGTGTATGTATTTTGGGGGGATTAATGGTTAATATGAATGTATAGTATATTTTAGGTGTTTGGATCTGGATAGGGATTAGATAATGTTTGGATAATGTATGTAAAATGTTTTGGTTTTAACTGTTACTGAATGTTTGAAACGTTTTGAATGGTTTTAGGTTGATACGGTTATGTTCGATGTTTAGATACATCCACGCAGTTGGACTTCGTAAAGTCTGCCGTAAGTCGGTTGAGTTAGCGCATAAGTCGATTTGGTTTAAAGATGTAAAAATGGTAGGAATGTGAAGTTGGTGCAGGGAAAATCGAAGTTGATGGTCTCTGGAATCGGATTCCAGAGACTTGAAGATTTTATTTTTGCTCTCTGGAGAATTCCAGAGAGCAAGTGTTTGATCGCTGCACAGAGTGTGCAGCGATCGATCTCTGCAGCATGCAGAGATCGATCGCTGCATGCTGCAGGATCGCTGCACTAAGTGCAGCGATCGGTCCCTGCTCTGCAGCAGAGACCGATCGCTGCTGGGTATTCTAGCTGCAGCGATCGATCTCTGCTGCAGCGCAGAGATCGATTGCTGCCTCAGTGCAGCGATCTCTGCTACTTTTGAGGGCAGAATTCCGATTCTGCCCTCCCTTCTTTAATTGATTTTAATGATTTTAATTAAATGTTTTTAAGTTTTATTTAAATAGTTTAGTTTATGTTTTAATGATTTACTAAACGGACTTCGATTTCGATTCCGGTTTCGGTTTCGATTTCAATTCTGGTTAACGTCAAGTTTTAAAGTTTATAAAATGTAAAGATAAAAAAAAAAATAATGGGAAATACGGGTACAGTATTTGGGGTGTTACAGAAACTCACCTAGAATCGCGAGGGGAAGAGAAAACGTGAAGGAGACTCAAAGATCGGAGGACAAACCGTGGAGAAATAGTGAAGGAGCCGTGGAAGGGGAGAAAAATCGCCAAGTATTCTCTGGTGATTTTTCGTTGAAGTGTGGAAGAAGAACAGGGCATTTGGGTTTTAATTAAATTTGGCTTGGCAATTTACAAGTTTGCCCTTTGGTTCAATCTTCCGTTTATCCTATTGTTCGGCTATTGGTTCGGTTTCTCTAAAATTTTCTTATTTCACCAATAGCTCTAAATATTCCTAGGACTCTAATAAAACTTTTCGTTTTGTCAAACGGATTTATTTTTGCTATTTTCTACGAATTTAAACCGCTATAGGGTTAGAAACGGAATTTTACCGTTTCAATTCGATTTGGATTTCAAAAATTCTCATAAAACTATGAGATTTTTTTAATTCAAACACCGAACAATTTTTTTCGTCAATTCAAACATCAAACTATGCACTATCAGCAAATCGAACCAATATGAAAATAACCTAGAAAATGAAATCCCTAATTTAACGTTCGATTAACTCTAGGAAATTGAACCACTCTGAATTAGGACATCATCGGTTCACCGGTTAAATTAATTACCCTAAATTAAATTTTAAAAACTCATAATGGCTATCTCTAAAAACATAGCAAACGATATCAGATATTTTTGAATTTTATCACATGTTTACCATATCATAGGAAGATAATTTTGAAAGTTTCATGATTTTGCACTAATTGTTTGATTTATTATATGTAACGACCTTAATTAAACCCTTGTACTATTCCTAGAAAAATTTCATTTCAACATAAATCGACTATTCACCAACACCCATACGTACAAAGCAGAAACAATCACAAATCTTCAAAATGGACAGTTTTATACTTTTTCTCACAAATTATACAAAATGCATCCATCCATAGATAAGTTATCTAGTACCAAACACCTTAAAAATGAGTCATCTATACAATCTTTCCTATCCTTCTATCTATCAAAATCTCAAAAAAACGAAAACCTTCTTACATCCCCACGGGTCAAAATGCACCCGACTGTCCAGCACACTCCACAAACATTCTTCTTCAATCTACTCATGCTTCTGGTGGAGGAATCTCATCCTCACCTGTATTAAATATCACCTACACCATAGAATTAACTATGAGCTAAAGGACTCAGTAAGTCTCGTAAATGGGAATGCATGCCTAGCACATGCAATACTTAAAATCATGCTGTCATCTTTTCGCTATTCATTTCATTTATGATGTTACCAGGTTCGCTCTCACCTAGATAGAAGCGGCACCTCTGGCCCGAGTCTCACTCGGAATTCGTGGAGCACATCACCTCCGGCCCGAGTCTCACTCGAAATTCGCGGAGCACATCACCTCCGGCCCGAGTCTCACTCGAAATTCGCGGAGCACATCACCTCCGGCCCGAGTCTCACTCGAAATTCGCGGAGCACATCACCTCCGGCCCGAGTCTCACTCGGAATTCGCGGAGCACATCACCTCCGGCCCGAGTCTCACTCGGAATTCGGGGAGCACATCACCTCCGGCCCGAGTCTCACTCGAAATTCGCGGAGCACATCACCTCCGGCCCGAGTCTCACTCGGAATTCGGGGAGCACATCACCTCCGGCCCGAGTCT